>JBBPSN010000391.1:0-19820 GCA_038093615.1 Austroboletus olivaceoglutinosus | reverse complement strand
TAGTCATTCCCACGCCACATCCACCCAGAGCGATGACCCTCTCCCGCCCACTGTTCGACGCGGCGTGCAAGGCGTTCGTCCAACGCCGACATGACTGGGTTTGGGTAGAGGACCCTGTATCACCAGGCTTTGGCTATATGCACAGATCGGTCCCACTCCAGAGGCGGTCGGCCACCATCGACCCGCCAGAGTCCGCTGATGACCCCGCAGCCGCCATGCCGTCGCCCGACCATCTCGCCTGCCACCAATCCGTGGTGTTTTCTCCGACGTTCCAAGTTCCAGCCTTTTATTTTTGTGTATACGACTCGAGTGCGTGAGATGTCCCATCGCCGTTCTCTAGCTACATCCGTTTCTCAGCCGGTTCGCCGCTCGGGCTTGCGGATGTCCTGCACACCTCGCTACTTCGCAAGCACGCTCTCAACAGGATGGAGACGACCGCCTTTTCGATAGGCGAGCAGGGCTCCAACTTTCCGCTGCTCTCGTTTGGTGAACATCCTTGTCTGGGATCACAGTGCTGGTACGTGCACCCATGCGAGACGGGTGCCGCGGTGGAAGAGATGCTGGCGGCGTGGTCGGACGGACGCGCGGAGGACTCACCCTGGCATGTGCGGTGGTTGGAGGCGTGGTTTCTCGTGCTGAGTAATGTGGTGGATGTTGGTCCGTGATATCACTTCGGTACCCGCATGAGAACCGGCCGTGTCATTGTCTCTTCGAACGTTCCCGCCGTTTCCCGCCAACTATACTATCTTGGTAAAATCAACCTTGCCAGTGTTCGGTTCGACGCTCAGGTCAATCTTTCGAAATTCGTATCGTTCCATCGCAAATTCCCCCTTTCGTATTGTCGGCGTGTCCCGACATCGAAAGTATTTAAAGCGGTCTCGCCATGATCTTGATAACGCGTATCGCCTCTTTTTCGCGTCCTGCCCTCTTCTCATCCTTGTCTCGCACAATGGTACGTTCTCCCCCCCTCTCTCCCAATTATTTCCAACGCTCCACACGTAGTCCACCCACGAAGCCGTCATCGTAGCTGCTTCTAGAACACCCGTCGGATCGCTCAATGGCGCCCTCAAGTCCTTGACTGCCCCACAGCTCGGTGCGATCGCCATCAAGCACGCTTTCCAGCAATCAAACGTCGACCCGGCTGTCGCGGAGGAGATCTACTTCGGCAATGTCGTTCAAGCTGGCGTCGGTCAATCTCCAGCTCGCCAGGCTGCCCTTGCCGCAGGAATGAAAGTCTCTTCAGACGCGACGACCATCAACAAGGTCTGCGCGAGCGGCTTGAAGACCGTTATGCTCGCCGCCCAGACCATCGAGAGTGGCTACAAAAGCGTCGTCGTTGCTGGCGGTATGGAGAGCATGAGTAATGCTCCGTGCGTCGCATTTCTATCCACTTCAATTCGTTGCTCATCCATTCATTAATAGCTTCCTTTTGCCTCGGACGAATCCCCTCTTTGGCAAGTTCGAGGCAAAAGACTCGGTTGAGCTCGATGGTCTCTGGGACGCGCACAACAACTTCGCCATGGGCAACTGCGCTGAAGCCGCTGCCGAAAAGCATGGTATCACACGTGAATCAATGGACGCACACGCCATAGAATCGTACAAACGCGCTGATCGGGCCTGGAAAGAGGGCGTCTTCAACAATGAGATCGCCCCTGTAGTCATCAAGGGAAAGAAGGGCGATACCATAGTCAAGGAAGACGAAGAATACAAGAAGGTTATTTTTGAAAAGATTCCGTCGCTCAAGTCTTCGTTCAAGGCCGGCGGCTCAATAACAGCAGCCAACTCGTCCAACTTGAACGATGGGGCATCGGCATTGATCCTCATGTCCGCCGAGAAGGCCAAGGAACTCGGCGTGAAACCTCTCGCCAGGGTTGTCTGTATGTTTATTTCAACCTATCATCCGACCGACCACTGATAGCTGGCGAATAGCATACGCTGACGCAGGCGTCGAGCCTATCGACTTCCCCGCTGCTCCTACTGTTGCTCTACCACTGGCCCTGAAGAGGGCAAACTTGACCGTGAATGACATTGCACGATTTGAGATAAATGAGGCTTTCTCGGTCGTCGTTCGTCTTGCAGAGGAGTTGCTTCAAATTGATCGTGCAAAGATCAACGTTGACGGGTAAGCATTCTTGATGCTTGATTGCTACGGTAGCAGGCTGAGAGTTCATTCAGCGGAGCCGTGGCACTTGGCCATGCTATTGGAAACTCGGGTGGTCGCATTGTTGTTTCACTTGTTCACGGTCTGAAACCCGGTGAATACGGTGCGGCTGGTATCTGCAATGGAGTAAGTCAAAGCGCTCAATCATTGTCCATCTCTGAGACCTCGTTCCCAGGGCGGCGCTGCATCTGCTCTTGTGATCCAGAAGCTGTGAGGAGGGAATGTTGTGCTCAGCATTGTAAAACATCTGATGAATAAGCAATTTTTTCCCGAGATCTCAACCCTTTTTGTCTGTGGAATGTGAGACAATGGCACTTTCAGGTTGCCGTCTCTAGCATATGCACCCAGGTCAACATGTTATCAGCTGGAGGTATTATAATGAGTACCTCGGCATAAGAAATATGGCTCAATTGGTAATCACGCATTTCCTATCCAACAAATGAGATCTACGTGATGTTAGTAACGATTCAGCTCCTGGTGTAAATTTAAATGTCGACTACGGTGCTATTAGACTTTAAATGTCAACATGGCTTGAGGGGGTTACTTAATTAATACGTACCACGCTGTATTATGGTATGCACGCCACTGGCCCAGAGGCTGTCCAACAAGACTACTAAACTTGGGCAGTTAATAAGGTAAGAAGCTCTTTACTTACCACCATGTGGGCGGGCTTGATGGTCGTCAACGGTGCTTGATTTCAAGTACAGTATCCCCAGTGGCATATGACCCCCAAGCGTTTTTTTTTCACCCTTAGCATTTTACTATGTTGAACTAGTAGGATGAAACTACTAGGGCCAAATATATACAAACTAACCTTCGGCCCAAATCCCGAGAGGAGTCCCCCGTAATACGCGAGAGGAGGCTACTGCGTCATACAATAGAATAGACGAATGAATACAGTACAGTAGTTATATAAGCCTATGTACAAGCCCCTAGAATTATTATTCGTCTTACCACCCACTCTCGTCTGAGTGCACCCTTTTAGTAACTAATAGTCTTAATTAACGGTGTAGGTCCCAGCTCGTTGACTTGTCGTATAGGTTCGTTTCGTTTCATTTTTCCCTTCCTTTACGTAGCTGACGACTATGATACTTAGGTCCTGGACGACTTGATTCGATTAGTTGGTCCTTGTACAGTAGCATCTTATTTTTCTTTCGGACATTCGCAACGTAGCTTTCCACCATCAACCTGAGCCTTATCGTGCTTTCTGCTGCTTCCTGGAAATCATGCAAAAAGCATGTTAAAAAGAGCGCGAAAAGCAACCTGTGAATTTACTGATGCCTGCTTGACAGATATCGATATCAGGATCAGGGCGCGCGCGCTGTCACTGTTCGGTTCGGTACGGAAGTGCCTTGCCAACCACAGTGACAGGACCAAAAAAAGGTGGGTCACTTCGTTCCCGTGCCTTTCGTGTGTCAAAGATTATGATAACCGCCATGATGGTGATAAGTTTTAGCCAAAAATTCTTTTTTAAATTACTAACCGCAGTCGTGGCAGTGCACTTGTCTGCGACTCGGAACATTCTCTACGAGCAACTTGGCGGTAGAAAAGGTGAGGGCGGTGGCGTGCGCTGCCTGATGACCCGAACAAAATTATAAGTGACGCTTACTTAGTATCAGCTTCTGTATGTGACTGTGATGGTGGTTTTGGTTCTTTGAATAAGAGAGGCTGTTTGTGTGCACGCGCGGCATATGTTAACTGACCAGGTAATAAAGCACACTGCAATCCTAGGCTTGGGAATGATCGAATTCCTCCACGCTGACCCTATGGAAGTCACTGATCACAGTCGCTCGTCATTCAATTATGAAATCTTATCAAGAACGTGAACCAGCCGTAGTCATCGTGCACATAGAACCGACCCCGTGTTAGCGATTTCTCACCCTTGCGACTGAGCTCCGTTCCTCCCACTACTACTTCTCAAGTTTGTTCTGTCGCGAAAAAGGTCGAATCAGGACTCGCCGCGGCCGAAGAAGTCTTACCTTGAATGTTTTCAGATACGCACGAACGATGCTCGGCGCATCCTCCATGAGCGAATCCTTGGGCTCCCATGTAGCTTCGTCCTCGGCATATCCTTCCCAGAGAACATGGAACTCTCGTACCCCATCCACCTCCCGATGACCCATGATTGCCTCCACAATAAACTTTTCGAGGACCTCCGCCTCAGCCTCTTCCTGAGATTTGATACGAAGGACGCTCCGGGATTTGTGTGACCAGGCCTTGGGGAGCCGCATCTTCTCCAGTTTTCCACTTGGTTTGAAGGGACGACCTACGCCTTTATTGTTGCACTTGCGGATGTACTTGTCCAACTCGCACAACGTGTGCTCGATGTCACAGAGCATGATGGGAAGCTGGTCAGGACCTAGGCCATTGAATTCGACGCCCAAACGCTCAAAATGGTGACGTTGGCTGATCTGCATCCACCGAACAGCGTCAACCTCCACCGAGCGGGGAATGGGTTCTCGGAAGAACCTCTGCAGTCCCCTCCTGGAGCCGATACACATTACCACGAAGTCATGCTCAGAAAAGTTTATGACATCCGAATAGGACAAGTTCAAAATTAGCTGATAAGCGGTAAAGTCTCCCATGCTTTTGAACGTGCGCAAGTATTCAAAGACGTCCGACAGGTACTTTGCATCTCGTAACTGAGCGGGCAACTCGTGCATGAGGACCTCCACGAGCGTGAGGTGATTCATGAAGTTCTCCGTGAACCCTAGCTCGGGCGCTGGTTTCTGATATGCGCCTGTGTAGATGGGGATCCTTTGGTCGTACAAGTCGCGGAGGACCCTTTCGTAATCGGCACGTTTATAGGCTTCCCAGGTGAAGGGCTGGATGTTTTTGCGCAGTGTCTCGTATGTCCGGATGTTGGTGTATGTGCTGAACAGGATGATGCGGAAAATAACCTCGAGGCGTCGCTGTGGTCCCTTTTCGATGACTTGGGACACGATATATTGGCTAACCCGGTCGAGCACGCGAAACGTGTTGCAAAACTTGTAGCTTTCAAGAATGGGATCCGTCGTCCAGCTGGCATGATGACGGTCAGACGCAGAAGGGCGGCGGGGAATATGTTTACGTACGGAGGATGGTGGCCTGCGCGACGCTTTTCTTCAATGGCATGTCGCTCGGCTGCCAATCGCCAAAAGGCGTCGAACGCCGGGGTGAGACTGTACTCCCTATCACGGAAAGTGACAGACATTGGAGGTGGAGCCGCGTTGGGGAAATATATTTCAGAGCGCGTCTTGGAACGTTTGCTGCACGTTGACGCGTCCTCGAGGGCAGTTGCTGCGCTACGTTTCATGATTGCTAAAATTTGGACGCGTTCAGTCAGCTATCAAGACGCGTAGGACGCGGGAGACCCACGGAACGAAGTTGTCAGTATGTTGCAATGTCCAACTTTTTAGATGAAAAGACAGTTTTCAAGGAGAATAAGAGGTGACGTAATATTTCACGAAACTCGAGGGGGCTACGGAACATCCGCCGCCTCCTCTTTAGCAACGCCAGAATGGAGAGGCAAGAGAGGCATCGGTTCGTCCAGCAATACGTTGCACGACAGAAAGCCTACTTGCCAACTTACACCGCCGAGAACCTGTCGAACCAACGCAACGCAACGCCACCACGCTGCGATGAATTCGGATTCGACACCCCCGTTCTTCGTCCAAGGGTGCCAGCACGGCCCCAACACGCGCCGCATGATGCAAGGCCGAACGAACCCAAATCGGGACCACTAACCGACCAGGCCGTTCCACTTGGCAAAAACAATAAGCAAAAGTCCAAACGGAAAAAAGCAACGCCAACAGACACCGATAGCGAGCGTGCGGCCAGTAGGTGGTCTTGCCCCTTCTCGGACGAGTCAGTGTTGCATGTCAACCCTAGGACTAGCGAATCGCCGGGAACGCAAGAAGAAGAAACGCGCCATCGTGAATCCGCCACAGAAGCACGACGACGACATCGCGCCCACCACGGCCCCGAAAAAAGAAGGCCTGAAAACGAAAAAACCCGCTGCGTTGGCACTGTTGTACGGTTTCTCCGCCACCAACGTCACAAAGGACAGGCTCACGGTTCGTCATTCCAGCATGCTGTGTCCCAGCGCACTCATTTGCTCCGCAGCTGAAACCACCACCTTCCTTTGGCGTTTTCGGAAAGGGGAAAGCGTCCGCGAGGCAAAAGGTGATCACGAAAAGTAAGCATCCTGTTGCTGTGCTGGTGATCGCAGCCACTCAAGGACTCAGCATCGAGGAAGGAAGCTTTCTCCGAATCTGCATTTTTGAATAAGCCGAGTGAGCGAACTGCTGATCATTCAGAGATCGACAATGATTCGGATAATGGATCGGTTTCCTCGATTTCTAACCACTCCCTCCCTCAAGGTAGCCGCACCACGAAGGGTACAAAAAAAACTCGAGGGAAATACACAAGATCTGCCGCTTCGCGAACACCATCGACATCGATTTGCAAGGCAGCTGGTTCAGAGATCTGGGACATCGAGTTGCAGAGCAAGCTACCCTCCTCTGCGCGCGATATATCGAGCGAGCCTAAAGAGAAAGATTCTGCACCTGCCGTCCTCGACCTCCGAAGAACGGAGTGGTCTGCGTCTGTTCACGTGTCAGAGGAGCCAGAACGGTCCCGCAACAAAACTCGGAAATTATCCGACACCCGGAACCAGTCAAGAGGATGTTCTGCAGTCCGCAGTTCCCCACTGGCGGGATCAGATCCACAAGAGTCTCGCCTTCCAGAGGCTGCGGATGTTCCATCGATCCATCCTTCACATTCGGCGTCGCAGGTACATGCTATCGACACGCGACCCGCCGATTTGCGCCCGGTAACATCCAAGTACTTTACCGAAACCGACCCGGTCGCCATCCCAGAGTATCCGGCAAATGCAATTCCAATTCCAATTCTCCCGCAGTCGAGGTCGAACGACGACATCAATGTACTTGATCCCCAGACCCTCGGTCGAGACGTTCAAGATGCCATGCCGGATGCACGGACGGTTCATGGAGTGGTTTCATCGATAAACTCGCTGTCAAGTGCACCTCAGCCCATGGCAGGGTTCCAAACACAATATGAAGTAGCCCCACTCGAGTTTCCCAGCGATGATTGGTGCGCACCTGTGGACATGCCCTGGGAAGGCGACTATTCCGAATCCTGTATAGTGGATGCCCAAGGGAAACGATTGATCAGTGCCCCGGAATATGAGCATCCCTGCCAAGGCGCCACTTGGGACTGGTACCGATCTCGGAGCCCCTCGGTTGGTCTGGACGCAGAATATTTCCAAGGTACCGATTGTGATCCATTGGTGCGGGAACACGAGAACGAGGAACTCGAGGAACCGGAACCAGGCTGCTCTCTGGAAGCGTACAATGGTGTCTATATGGCCGAGACTGGAAGATACTTGGACTTTGCCGTGTCCGAGGACGAGGATATTGGTGGGTCAGAATGTTTTAGCGAACAGGACGTGCACGATGGAGATGTGCCAAGCTTTTTGCAAGGACGAGCACTGTTACTTGGTGTACCGGAGGACGACGAGTGGCGGCGGAGGGCGGGATTATCGGGACTTGCGCAAGCCGAGATGGACGTTGCAAGTCGACTGCGGGAGAGCCACTGGCGCCCACTGCGGCTCTGAGGTTACAAAATTATGAATCGGTGTAGAATACAGGACGTAGTGTATACAAGGGATGGCTACATCCTGTGAATGACCCTGCCACGGTGGTCGACTTGTCTGCCTTGGGCGTCGAGACGGATAGTGTCGTCGACACGGCCAAAGAACCAAGGACCTTTGCGGGTAGAGTTGTTCCTGTGGAGTCTGGCGTCGTGTCTAAAGGAAACGCGACGATGGCTGCTCTGCTTGTGGATGCCCAGCAAGCGGCGTATGCGATCAAGGATGGACATCTACTAGAAAGAGATGTGAGCGGGAGAGAAGGGAGATTTCGGAGAGGGACGGACTCGGTGGTGCTGGTGCCAGAATGATGACGTGCTGACTCGATCGAACGATCTCATATGAGCATCGGATCGGGAGTCGGATAAGAGGGTTGTGCTCGGACGATGAGGTGGTCGCGCATCTTCGTCCGCTTCCAACACGACAAAATTCTCGTCCCCGTCCCCGTCCCCGCCCGTCCCCGTTGCCCCCCGCCTCCCTACACCGCGCCCCCATTCCACACCCATGCCTTCTTCCGCGCCCTCGAACACTCCTTCCCGACACCCACCGCTCGCAGTCTCATGCGCGCCACCCGTGCCCTCCTCGTCGACCGCATCGGCAGAGTTAGGCGCGACGGCCTCACCGTAAAGGACATCGACAACGTGCGTACACCCCTCCGCCTTCCTCCCCGCCTCACCCACCCCGACTAGCAAGCATACCTCTTTCGCGCCGCTCTCTCCGAAATGAGGGCAGAACAGAGCGTCCGTTCCAGAAACGAAACCACCACCGTGCGTGCGACCATCGCCGCACTCCGCAGGGAAGTCGACAGGCTCGACGTCAAGATGAAAGAGGATCTCGGAAACCTCAAGCACGAGTACGTCCTCCCCGTCCTCCATCCTCCTCCCGTCCGACGGTCTTTTAGGATTCAAATGGAACTCGATACCCGCAAGAACGAAAGCAAGTCCGATTTGAAACAGCGGAGCATCGCTATCGAGGTCATACATCCCTCCATCCACCATCCTCATCTCACCTCTTGCAACAGGAAGTCTTGAACAAGTCCATCGTCGGACTCGGTGACCTCCGCGCCAGCATGGAAGAAGTAAAGTGGGACAACATGCGTAAAGCAGTCGGTCAGTACCTTTTCTTGCTTTTCATCGCTCCATAATCATCTCCCATCTCTTAGCGGCGCTTGGTGCCTTTCTTGTTCTCATCATCGTCTCCATGGAGTTGTATCAATCCAACATGCAAAGTGGGAGCTCTAGACACCCGTCCCCGACACACCACCTTCCCTCTCCACAAAGTCATGACGAGATATCCCAGTCATAGTATTCATCCAACTATTTAGACTTGACATGTACTTTACTTCACAGTAATCTCTACCCACCGTACATTTGCCCAGTACATAGACAGATTTCCCCTGCTCCCTGATCACCCTCCCCAGTCACTTGACCTTGAGCTTCGAGAGCTTGTCCGTAACTTCATCCTCGCCCCGAGCTGCTAACTTATCTGCAGACGACACGCCCTCCTTGGTTACTCCGGTCGATCCTCTGTCCGTCTTGGAATCAGGAACTTCTGGTCCGGGTGCCTCTGCGTCTGCGGTGTCTTCCTCATCCTCCCAGCTGTCTTTGGTCGCTTCCGCCTTTTCCGCTGCCTTTCTTGCCTTTTGGTTGGCTCGCTTCCTTGCATTCTTGTTCGGAGGTGGAGCACCTGCACCTTTCGCTTTCTGTTGCGACTCGGATGAGGGCGCAACCCAGCCAAGGATATGCCCCTTTGGGATGGCAGTGGCATCCATGACTTGCTGGCGTGTGCCACGAAACCGTGAAACGTCCTCCTGGGGTGTGAACCCAGGCCGAATCTTGATCTGCTTGCGGACGCTGGGGCATCCAACATGAGCGAACGGGGCGGTTCGGTCCTATCGTCAGAAGCAAACGACGCACGATCCATCCGACCGCTTTGACTCGGGGATGACCCGCTCGAGCGTTCGTGGGTCTACTGCAATCCCAGAAGCACTTTGTTGTGGAAAGACAGGAGGCCTCGACATGACGAGTGGCAAGAGGCGTGTGCGGAGTTGTAATACTAGCCATCTTATCTACCTTCTTCTCCTCCTCCTCGTCTGCGATGCGCTACGCCGTCTTTGTCACTGGCCCAGCTGGTGCAGGAAAATCGACATTCTGCACCTCCTTTTCTACACATCTCCAGCTGTCCAAACGCACCGCCCACATCGTCAACCTTGACCCCGCCGCATCAGGAGATGCTTTTGAGTATGCACCGGCCATCGACATCAGGGAGCTCGTCACCCTCGAAGACGTCATGAGTGAGATGGGAATGGGTCCAAACGGTGGCCTGGTGTACTGCTTTGAGTGAGTGAGTAGGTCACTGACTGGCATTGCTCGGCATGTGCTGATCCTCCAAACAGATATCTCTTGGAAAACATGGACTGGCTCGAGGAAGAGCTAGGCGGTTTCAATGACGACTATCTCATCATCGATTGTCCTGGTTCGTGGCCTCTATCGCCCTGGGAGTCGAGCACTCATAGATATTAGGCCAAATCGAGCTGTACACGCATCACCCATTCCTCCCCTCTCTCGCCCGCAACCTGCAGCGGATGGGTATACGCACATGTGCTGTTTACCTTCTCGAGTCTCAGTTCATGGAGGACCGCTACAAATTCTTCAGGTACAGTGTGTGTCACGCCCTCTGACCGTCCTGACTTGTTTTTGCTAGCGGTGTCGTCTCTGCTATGTCTGCCATGGTCAACCTGGAGGTCCCGTGGATAAACGTCATGTCGAAAATGGACCTCGTCTCGCCATCGTCTTCCTCGGAAACCACCGAACCGCGGAATGGCCGACGTGCGCGTCGCGATATCGCACGATATCTCGATCCTGATCCGCTCTTGCTCGCCAACGCACGAGATGGGCATGACAAAGTATCGGAACGAGAGAACAGCCGGTTTCACGAGTTGAATAGGGCAATCGTCCAGCTAGTATGCCCCCCTTGTTTTCCCGTTATCGTGTAGCATTGACCGTATCAGATCGAGGACCACCCACTCGTCTCTTTCTTGCCTCTTGACCTGACGTCGCCCGACTCTCTGGAAGTGGTTGTCAGTCACATCGATTTAACGATGCAGTATGGCGAGGACGAAGAACCGAGAGAGGTACGCAGGCTTGCTTGAAAGAGGTTTTCGATGCTGACGGACGCGAGCCAGCCACGCGATTTGGACGAGGGTGATTTTGCGGACATGGAGTAATTCGAATTTACTGGTAGTCAAGTGTAGACACATCTTGTTCATGACCATACACGGCATTGGTGTCGACCTCTTGCATCTTCCGCGCATGGCCGCGTTGGTCAACCGAAGAGGAGCAGAGAAGATTGCCTCACGTATCCTCAGTCCCTCAGAAAGATGCGCTTTTCGTCGACTTGGATCAGAAAGCTTGGACGAAACGCGATTCTTGGGTGTCCGGTATGCATGCGTTCTCTAGTCATCATCTCCCCTTTTCTTGAATGGCTGCAGGTGGGCAGTGAAAGAGGCAGCCTACAAGGCATTGTATCCACTTAAACCGATCTGGAAGGAGCTCACCTATACCACGTTCGATCCCCAGACGGGGTCCAAGCCTGCACTCGTCTTTCATCCCCGCGACGGCGACGTCTCGCGCCAATGCCTAAAGTTACACGTGTCTGTTAGTCACGATGGAGAGTACATCCTCGGGCATGTCATCGCCGAAGACCTGGCCTGACAGGGCGTCATATTCTCGTCAACCAAAGTATACAATGCTCGTCAATCTACGCTATCTATCATTTTCTCGCTGGATGGGTGTGCGGGCCACCACTCGGGCCACCAAGGCTCCACTTTCCACTTTGCCCCTTGTGCGACGTTGGCCTCGTCTGTCCATAAGGCAATGTCCGGATGCATGTGTTCCAAACGGAGGAGAGCGAGGCCGACGGCACTGCCAGAGCCCACGGATGGCGTGGCGATCGAACTGAGAAGGGTAGACGTTCCACGAGGACGGGGCGGTCGGGCGGCCGGGGCGTCGGTCTCGATGGCAAACGAGGGGATGACAAAAGGCTTGATGGAGAGGTGTAATGACGGATCCGCTCTCGCGGACGTCGTGGACAACACGACAGGCAGAATTCGTTTGCGTACCACACCAGTATGATACGTCCGTACGGTCAGCTCCTGTCCCACATAGCACCCCTTGCGAAAGTCGACTGCAAGGCGCGAGTCCGTGTGTCAGTATCAGCGCATGACCAAGCCAACGTCACGCACGTCCACCCATGACATCGAGATTCGACTCGATGGGAAACGCATGGAGAGGCTGGATGTCGGCGCTCCCTTCGGGCACGCCGTGCATGATCCGATGCAAGAGGTACGCATCCGCCGGCAACACGTCGTAGCTCGAAGCTTCCTGGGCTGGACCATAACAGTAGCGTGAGCGGAAAAAAGAAACGAGCGTCGAGTGAAGCTACCGACGTCTGTCTCCCTTGCGGACGAGTGACCGTCGACCCATGCCCGGCGCACGGCGGTCGAGAATGACGCCGTGCTCAGTGCCCCATGGCGAGGCGGGGGAGTCACGCCAGACGGGCTCGACAGCGCCGCTTGCTGCCCAATGCCAGGACCTGTCTTCGACCCGAGGACGGTCGCCCCATGCGGCCCATACGTCCCATTCTTGCGTCACGTCGCGGATGCGGACCTTGGAGCGAAGGACGAACCGTTTGAGCAGGGAGAGAAGCGAGGGGGACGGGTCGTGGTCGATGAGGTAGGTGGGCAAAGGCGACGGAGGGGAGGTGAAGAGGAAGACGTCGTGTAGGACGCGGCCCTGGGCGTGCAAGAGCGCAGAGTAGGTGGGATCGCCACGGACGTTGTTTGCGAGCAGGCCGTTGAGGAACTGGGTCGCATCGCTGCCCGACACGGCGAGCACGGCGCGATTGGAGACGGGGGCCAAGCTGGGCGTCGAGCGTAGGAGACCGCGCAATGACATTATGACGGTGGGGATCCAACAGCCGTCAACATCTCATCTCAACACCATGTCGTCTTCGTGTTCTGCGTTGCTCGGCGCGTTGAAAACGTGTCTTATCGAGTCCGACTGTGTCCAAAAGCACGGGAGATTGCCCTCGGAGTGTCTCAAGCATCACACGGACGAGCTCCCCGAGGCCTGTCAAAGCCTGCGCAAGGCTATTTATGAATGCAAACGGAACATGGTACGTCGTCCGTCCCGAGAACAACCGCAGAAAAGTGAACGGCGGCTACCAGCTGGACATGCGAAAGAGGTTCCGAGGCAATACAGCGGGCATGGAGGGAGAGAAGACAAGGGTCTAATTGTACTACTGTCCACAGTATGCTGACTCTTGGGGACATTAGCAAACCGAGTGGCTATAGAATCTGTCGTTCCCCTGAAAAGCAGTCATGTCGTTCTGCCCAATCCTAACGTCAAGATTGTCCATAGATTACGAGTAAGTGGTGCTGCCTTCTGGACCTTGTAGCCCCTGAGGTCTTGCAGCGCTGAGAACATCGACCTGTCTGCCATTCCGCTTCTGACCCTAACATCACATAGGCTTTGTCAACGAGACAGCCCGGCTGTTCAATGTATTCCGTCTCCGCCGGGGCGTGAACACCTCGCTGGCCCTGGAAAGGGCAGGTCGAGCGTTGCAGACATCAATGTTCTATCTTGGTTGAGTCGTCATCATGATAAGGTGCCCATTCCCAAAGCGCCAAGCAAGTAACCTTCGCTTACTCCGGGGTAATCCCATCACAGATAGACCTGGTCGGAGCTCATGGGTTGGAATGCAAGTGCCGTGAAAGAGGTAACCATCGTCACATAGTTCCGACCTTTGCAAGAAATGACTGACCTCGCGTATTACACAGATAACAAAAGCCAGACGCATCGACTACATGACAGTTGATCAAGTCTGGAAACGGGATGACTCCTGGGTGGAACCATACCCGAAGTACAGAAGGCTACTTGTATTTCTACGGGATGTCTCCGGAGCTTCTCGCACAGATGCTACGTGCCGCCCAATGCATAATCTCTTCTGCATTTGAGCATGTTCACCTCCATGTGGCTCCATTCTCATTCTTGGGTCATGTCACGGACACAGCCTTGGACGAAGGGCGAATCGTCTGAGCAAGGATATGGTTTTGGAGGGCCATGGGTCTTCGTTGATGAAAGGTGAAGAGAAAGTGGGGTGAAGAGAAAGACATCGTCACCATGAATACCTTGAGCATTGTCTGTTGAGCCCATGGCTGGACAAAAATCAAACTAGGCATGCTGGTGTGAATTACCTTCGTCTGCCTTATTTCAAGCTTACCTTCTCAAGTTGGATAGCGTCCGAAAGCACCGCCGGTTGCCGTCGTTACATCTCAAGCCATCACATGTTTTCATCACCGTCCGCACTAAAACGAGCACGTTGATAAGATATTAGCAAGCACTTGAAACACATGACCGACCGAGTTGGTTATAAACTCTTGCGTTCCCTTCCTGTGGTCATCAGCTGATACTATCGATATGTCGAAACCTCTCTTGCTCTACACCACGGGCACTCCCAACGGACACAGGGTCTCGATCCTGCTCGAAGAGCTCAAAGCTGCATATGGCAACGTAGATTATGAGTAAGTTCTGGTTTCTGGATCATATCCCTTGATCAGTGCCTCGCAGAGTGGAAAAGATCGACCTCTCCACGAACCGTCAAAAGGAGCCATCGTTCATCGCTCTCAATCCCAACGGTCGCATTCCTGTCCTCATCGATCGCGAGCACAAGCCGGAGCCTTTCAGTGTCTTTGAAAGCGCTGCCATTCTCCTATACCTTGTTCGCAAGTATGACACCAAAGGCCTGTTCTCTTTCCCCACGGGAAGCGACGACGAAAGCGTCATGCTTCAATGGATCTTCTTTGTTGTAAGCGACTTTACATCTGCCTAGCTCGTGCATAATGAACCGTCTCGTAGCATGGAGGAGTCGCTCCCAATCAGGGCCTGGGTAGGTCATCCCTCAACGTTTACGATTGTATATACTGCTTACTTACCATTTTCATCAGCATACTACTTTAGGCACTTCGTCCCAGAGGATATTCCGTTTGCCAAGAAGTGTGCGTAGCGACACCGTCTGTTCGCGATCTTTATTGAACTTTTCTAGACTTTACCGACGAAACCACTCGGTTGTTCGGTGTACTAAACATCCGTCTCGAGGGTCGCGAATACCTCGCTGGCCCAGGGAAGGGCAGGTTGAGCGTTGCAGACCTCAATGTTCTCCCTTGGTATGTCGAGGTTCCGACTTTATCCTGCAAATTGAACGTTCTCTTATGAGTTATCAGGGTCCGCGCCCATAATTTAGTTGGGATAGATACCATTGACGCGTTACCAAATGTCAAGGTAAGCATTCTCACATGTTTGCAAGCCAGGGCTTATCTTTACATGATCTACTTAGGCCTGGTTGGAGCGCCTCCTGGCAAGGCCTGGGGTGCAGACAGGCCTCCAGATACCTTGAGGGTGTCTCATAGAAGTAGGCATTGTACAGGTGTAGGATTACGTCGCTGGTGGGGAGGAAATGACTAAGTTGCTGGGTTGCTCGAAGCTTGGACTTGAACTTGAACGCTTATTTGCGAGCAAACCATTGAGGGATTGTGTTACAGTGCGGCCGACCTTGAAGCTACTAGGGCGTTAAACGCAACAACATGATGCCGGTGCGGATGATCTGGCCCGAGAGGGTTCCCGGGCAATGTCAGAGCCCAAATCAAAATCACACGTTCTAGTTTATACATCCATACTAAAATGAATACGCTGACTGAAGGCATTAGCAAGCACCTCGGAGGATGACCGAGCCAGTGGACTATAAATTTTTGCGTTTCCTCCCAGTGATTAACAGTTGAGATCATTATGTCGAAACCCCTCTCGCTCTACACTGCAGGCACTCCCAACGGGCACAAGGTCTCAATCCTGCTCGAAGAGCTCAGGGCTGCGTATGGCAACGTAGATTATGAGTGAGTTGTGGCTCCTAGTAGGTCATAGCTCTTGATTAATGCCTCGCAGGGTGGAGAAGATCGACCTCTCCACGAACCGTCAAAAGGAGCCATGGTTCATCGCTCTCAACCCAAACGGTCGCATCCCTGTCCTTATCGATCGCGAGCACAAGCCAGAGCCTTTCAGTGTCTTTGAAAGCGCTGCCATTCTCCTATACCTCATTCGCAAGTATGATACCAAAGGTCTGTTTTCCTTTCCGGCGGGAAGCGGCGACGAAAGCGTCATGCTTCAATGGATCTTCTTTGCGGTAGGTTATTTTGCATCAGCCTTGCTCGCGCTGATCTAGCCCCTTAGCATGGTGGAGTTGGACCCATGCAAGGCCAGGGTGCGTTATCTTTTGATCATCCGGTGCTTATTTTGTCCGTTCATTAATTTACTTTACATCAGCTCACCACTTCAGGAACTATGCACCAGAGGATGTCCCGTATGGCAAGAAGCGTGCGTGGTAACCATCTGCCATTTGCAGTTTTTGCAGACTTCGTCTAGGGTACACCGATGAGACTACCCGCCTGTACAACGTACTCAACATCCGTCTCGAGGGACGTGAGTACCTCGCCGGCCCAGGGAAGGGCAGGTTGAGCGTTGCAGACCTCAATGTTCTCCCTTGGTATGTTGGTCGATTTAGCTTAGTGATGTCTTGTCAAGAATTGTCATCAGGGTCCGCGTTCATAACCGTGCCGGGATAGACACCCTTGACGCGTTCCCCAATACCAAGGTAAGTATCTCGACATCTTTGCAAACTAGGCGATTCTTACTGGACATAGGCCTGGTTGGAGCGCCTCCTTGAAAGACGTGGTGTGCAGGCTGGACTCCAAGTACCCTAAAGGAGTGTGAGAAGACAAGAGTTGTAGAGCTGTAGGATTAGTAGGTCGACGTTAGGAATGAACTTGCTGGAATGAAATTTGTCACACGTGACTGATAAGATGGGTCGCGACTGCCAAGATCTCTGCACTCGAAGATGGTTCAATTAACGACGGCTTACATTTGCGCGTCCACAAATCGTTTCAACCATGCGGCCCATGTCTCCCCCATTCCCAATTCATCCCTTGTTGTATTTGGAACAGGTCGCCTCATAGCTCTCTGGAATGCCGACGCAAGTCATCTAGGTCTTCTTTGCCTTGTTCCACTTGACATTTCCCGATCCTCCAGGACCAAAACGATAAGGGTGTCTATGAAACTCTGGCAGGTCACGAGGGGCTGGTAACCTGCCTACGGTTTCTACGCAATGATACTCTCGTGAGTGCAGACGACAAGGGGCAGATCCGGTTCTGGCACAAGTCCGACAAAGTATGATAACCTTTCCTTGGTCCCATAATCTTCCTGATACCTCAATCGACGTCAGTGGGCGAACACGATCACTGTACATGCGCATTCCCAGTCAATCTCCACTCTCTCTGTTTCGGAAGGCCTCCTAGTGACAGGTAGTTCCGACTCGTCTGTCAAGATTTGGACCATTCTCGATGAACAAGATTCAGTTCGTACGTATATGCCTCATTCTTATTTTCTCATGGCTTCTGACCTGACCGGCGGCTCGTAGTCAAGATCGCGACGACTCAGACTATCTCCCTCCAGGGAAGGTACCCGCTATCAATAGCGGTGGCAACGCTTCCCCGTTCCCAAGGTTGGTGTTGGCTCAAAATTCGAAGCACAGAAAGTCGATCTGCATTCGTTATTTTTTGATTGACAGCCACTATCCTTGCTATCGCCGGAACAGACAGAAACGTGCATATCTGGACACGTTCTGACGGTAACGTGCGTCCCCATGCTTGTCTTTGATACAACTTTCTTCATCTTTTGGGATGTCGTAGTTTGTCCGTTCTGTCGTCCTTCCAGGTCATGAAGACTGGGTACGAGCGCTGGCGTTCTCTACAGCGCCAACATCCTCCGGAACCCCTTCTGACGATCCACTTATACTTGCATCGGGTTCTCAGGACGGGACGATCAGATTATGGAACATCAGCGCTCTGGAGGTCGTGAAAAATCAGAGTGATGGGAGCGGAAGCATGAACCCGCTCAGCGATGACTTACTGGATGCCTTTGAAGCTTCACTCGCAGATCCTACGGAGGGCGAGGAAGGTGGAAGACAAATTTCTCTCAAACGCCATATAATAACGATAAAACCCAAGGATTCTGCGTGTGTTTTCTTTACTTTGTTCACGATCATGTGACCAATCATTGACAAGAGCCCAACAATACGCCATAACCTTTGATGCACTTCTCATCGGTCACGAAGCAGGTGTGACTTCGCTGGCATGGGCGCCCCTTAGTGTTTCATCCTTGCAAACCCTTTTATCAAGCTCAACGGACTCTTCTCTAATTCTGTGGTCTCCAAGCCAGATCTTGCGTTCGGCGTCGTCTAACGATGTCACAGTCGGTTCCATATGGATCAATCGACAACGTTTCGGAGATGTTGGTGGTCAACGTCTTGGAGGGTTTGTTGGCGGGCTTTGGGCGAGAACGACACGGGGCGACGAGGTCATGGGTTGGGGATGGAATGGAGGGTGGAGGCGCTGGCGAACCGTACAAGTAACTGAAGGCGGAACAGATACTTTTCAATGGAGAGAAATCGGTGCTGTCACTGGACATAAAGGGCCAGTGAAGGATCTTGATTGGAGTCCTGCTGGAGAGTACATCATCTCGGTCGGGTAAGTTGGGTTGAGTTGTTTTTTTTCATGTTTGGCTAAGTTGCTCAGGCTGGATCAGACGACCCGCGTCCATGGTGCTATTCCCTCGCCTTCTTCTACCCCATATTCTCTGGGAGTGTGGCACGAGTTGGCGCGCCCTCAAGTACATGGATATGATCTTGTTGGCGCGACTTGGCTTGGTCCGTGGACGTTTGCAAGTGTCGCAGATGAAAAAGTTGCCCGTATTTTCGAGGCCCCTCGAGGATTCGTGGAGACCATTACGAAGCTAGGTGTTCGTGGTATAGTACAAAGCATGGTAAGGGTCCAGATTCCAACTCAGGTTGCAAGTATGTTGATGACACTTTGTCAGGATGAACGACCAATTGCAGCCCATGTTCCTCCGCTGGGGCTGTCAAATAAGGCACTGAACGAGGGTTTGACTTTTTATTGGGGTCATTATTTATCATCTTTACATCGTCCTCTCCCCAGCACCGACCCAACTAGATTCATCAAGGTCAGATAGGCGGCCCTTTGAAGGTGAACTCGCGGCTACAACTCTCTGGCCGGAATCTGAAAAGGTCTTTGGTCATGGTTACGAGGTGATGATGCACATGTTTCTTGGATGTGACATGGTATTGAATGCTCTTCCGATCAGTCAATAGCAGTCACGTCATCCAATTCCCGCAATTTACTGGCCACCGCCTGCAGGGCTACCTCTGCACAACACGCTGTGATTCGTGTGTACTCGACCGCCACATATCAACCATTCGGCTCGCCACTGGAGGGTCACTCGCTCACGGTCACCCGCATCGCTTTCAGCCCGGACGGTCGTTATATCGTTACCGTCAGTCGTGATCGCACATGGCGGTCGTTTCAAAGGCGTGAAGATGGTACGTGACCTACTCCCGGGGCTTCGTTACAGTGCACCATTCTACCTTTATAGGATATTTCCCAGTCGCCGCTAACAAGTCCCATGCCCGAATCATTTGGGATTGTGCCTGGAGCCCCGAAGGGGACATATTCGCCACCGCTTCACGGGACAAGACGGTACGCGGCGCTCTCTGTCTCACTTTGCGGTGCCACGTGTTGATCTCGAAATCTTTTTTATTGGTCAGGTAAAAATATGGTCTCCAAGAACTGATTCGGACCGCTGGCCTGCGCTCGCCACACTAAAGTTCCCAGACGCGGCGACCGCAACTGCCTTTTGTTCCCTTGACGATGCTAGGTAATGCGGATTTTTCTTTTCTTGGTTGTGTCTGATGACGGCCAGGCGATTACTCGCGATTGGTTTGGAGACGGGAGAGATTTTTATTTACAGTAATTTGATCGCCACCCCTGAAACATGGGAAGTTTTATGTTCCATCCCCGTCGGGTGTGCCACATTCCTTCAATCTGCC
>JBBPSN010000390.1:0-19826 GCA_038093615.1 Austroboletus olivaceoglutinosus | reverse complement strand
GCGAAGGTGCGGTACGTTGATTCAGGCCCTTCAAATCCCTCCGCCGCCACCATTACACTCTTATAGCTCTCCTCCCCGTGCTTCTTCTCCCCTGGCTACTCGCTATGGACGCAATTGACTACGATCCCTACGATGCCCTCCTTCATCACGTATATCAACTGGTGGGTCTTTGATGTGTGAGCGTATTTTTATGGGCTTTTCTCACTCTTTTTTCTTTCTCTCCAGAGATCAGACACAAGAAGAAGCATGGTTTAGGCCCGCAGAGGATCGTATCGCAACGGGCGTCTGCATTCGCACGGAAACGGGTCAGTTCAGAGTCTTTCCGTATGACAACGACTTGTTGCTCCCGTTCGAGGCAGCTGTCAAACTGCTCAATCCTGTCATCGCTGTCAAGATTTGGAGTGCTGCTGTGCACGCAGCCTTTATGACGATGCAAGTCACTTTTTTCGTACTTTCTCAACAAATGACATGACTTTTGTTCGGACACAGAGCTCCCAATGAAAGATCTATGTATATCAACTCTGATACAAAGATACAGGTGCTTGAGAACATGACCGATTTGCCTCGCGCTGAGAAAGATCAATGTGGGGCTTTTATTGTGAGTAAAATCGTTCCGCACCATCACCTTTCCTGATGAACTATTCGCTGTCATCACGCATTGACGTGAATTGTGACAGCGAGATGAGTATCCCATCGTCGTGTGGGCGGATAGCTTCGAAAATATTATACCGCTTTGTCAAGATTTGGAGGAAAAATTCATCAAGCTTGTTTGGAGGAATCGTCGCGTCACGACAGCGACGAATACGCCTGCTGATTCTACAAACATTTCGGCGGTACCCTTGACTGTTGCTTCGGATGTTAACCTGAATAATGACGCCGCCGCCAAGAAAGTTCCGATACCCGGAGAGGAAGGCGTGATGGACAAGCTCGATTCAAAGCCAAAGTCTACTTTGGGCTTGTTTTCATGGAGATCAACCCCAATAGCCAAGGAAGTTCAATCATCCGATCCCGAGAAAGATGGTCCCACGAAGAGGGAAAAACGGTCTGTTCGTCTATATGCACCCTTTTACTGTGGCCTTGCGGTCGCGATGTCTATATGTAGGACTTTCTGCGCGTCCTTTCCATCTTTTTGTTCATGCTTCCATCTGTTAGTTTTCATCGGGAGTGGGCTTTCTGTCTTGCTTGCAGAATGGATCTTAGATGACAGCTATGTTCGATTTGCCCTGTTAGTCACATCTCTGTTTCTGTTCTCCGTCGCGCTGGTAAGTTATCGCCATTCAATTCTTGGAAGACGCCGTATTGAATGCTATGTGTTCAGTTCTTTTGCCTCCAACTCATTGGAAATATTTCCTTGGCGTATGCTCATTCTCGATACTTGTCCTCCATCTGCTAAGATCGTTGATGTTTCAGGTTCGGACCGGTAGCACAGTATCATGAGAATTCCAGGTTTTACTCCGCCGTTCGTCCCCAGCCGAACAAGGAAGTAGACATGGCCTTGCTGCACATTACCATCGAATTGCCCGTGTTCAAGGAAAGCTTGACAAAAACCATGTATGTCTTGAACGACGTCTGCACACATGCACTCGGAGCTGATTCATGCTATTCGACATCACAGAGCACCGTCAGTCAATTCAATCAAGAAGGTGATGATCACGTATGCACCCCAGGGTGGCACGTCATCCATTTTCATTCATGACAATGGCCTGCAGATCATCAGTGAGGAACAGCGCCAGGAACGGATCGCCTTTTACGTGAACCACAACATCGGATGGGTGGCACGCCCGAAGCACGACGGTGCTCCTGGGGGCTTCAAGCGCGCAGGGCGCTTCAAGAAGGCGTCCAACATGAACTATGGGCTTGCACTAAGCATGCGGCTGGAGAAACACCTCAAAGGGCTCGAGGAGGCACTCGAGAGAGGGGAGATCGATGACGAGGAAGAGGTGGAGCAATGTCTCGAGGACAGGGCGCTCGAGATGGCCATCGAGGAGACGTACGAGGAGAGCGGGCGGCGGTGGCGTCCGTGGGCATGCAACGGCAAGTCGTTGCGAATCGGAGAGATCATCCTCATCGTCGATGCGGATATGATCGTGCCAGAGGTCAGTACATGACGCTTTCATCTCTCTTTATTTCTGTATCTAAAGGGTAAAAGTAGGACTGCTTGCGTGATGCTGCCCGGGAACTCGCAGAGTGCCCAGAGGTGGCCATCATCCAGCACGAATCAGGTCGGTTTTTTTACATCTGCTGATGTGTCTCTGACGAGTCCTGCTGATGTTTTCGTTTTCTACAAAACACAGATGTCATGCAGGTCGCATTCCACTACTTCGAGAACGGTATCGCTCACTTTACTCGCCGGATTAACAAGTGCATCTCGATCGGCTGTGCCAACGGCGAGGTTGTGCCTTTCGTGGGACACAATGCGTTTTTGCGCTGGTCGGCGCTCCAGGAAGCCGCGTTCATCGATCCAGCAGACGGAAAAAAGAAAATTTGGTCAGAGTCGAACGTGTCGGAGGACTTTGACATGGCACTATGGCTTCAGGTTCATGCGGTTTCGCTCACGTCTCTCTCTTCTTGGCTCTTCTGAAGGTGGTTGCTCTGACTTAGCTCAAGGGTTACACAATTCGATGGGCGACATACTCGGGAGGCGGGTTCAAGGAAGGTGTGTCCTTGACCGTCGACGACGAACTCAATCGTTGGCAAAAGTACTCATATGGTCAGTGTTGGCTCGCAACGTTTGTATTGGCACTGAACACACGACTCTTCGTGCAACAGGTTGTAATGAACTCATTTTCAACCCGATCATACAGTGGTGGCGAAAAGGCCCCATTGCGAAACAATTGCGCGTCTTCGTCTGGTCCGGTGCGCCAGTTCACTACAAGTTTGCCATTATGGCCTGTGAGTATGTTGGAAGCGTCGTCGAGTCCCATTGACTTACTCAAGCTTTGTAGACATGTTCTCATATTGTAAGTGCTTGCCGTTGAGCGGCCACTCTTCTTTTCGTCCTCGTTGCTCGTTCTGACGTATTTAATGCAATGGATTAGATGGGATAGCTACAGCTGCCATTCTCTTGCTCGTCAATTACCTTATTCTCAGCTTCCAAATCCCTATCGACGGTTTTTTCCTCTACAGTTTCGAGGTGTGGCTCGCCTGCACCGTTGTCTTTCCTGGGCTCGGCAATCTTGGTTTTACGTTGCTTGAGTGCCGCCTCGGACATCAAAACCTGTTGGCGTCCCTGATGGAGAACTTGACATGGGTGCCGTTCTTGTGCGCGTCCTCGAAGCCTATCAAGTGATTCCTCGTTCTCATTTCATCCTTTCTCAGCTGGAGACCATGCTAGATCTAGCTTCGCTCGACACACACACACATACACCATTAAACCAGAATATGACGAGGGCCTGCAGAGGCCGGCCGCTAAACTTATGGAGGTGCGTGTTCCGTATGTAGAGCCAAAAAATAACTGATGGATGGATCATCCGAACTATTCATTAGGCCAGGGATGGGTTAGACGCAGAGCACCGTACTGTCGGCAAGGATTTCGGGTTCGAACTTGACAAGAAATTACACTTGGAAAACTCTGCAGCATATGGGTATTACTTCAGTACTGACTCGGACCAGGCGTTTCGGACCAAAGCTTTGGTATCCACGTCGCCCAGCTGGCCAACTTTCTGGAAAACGTTGTCAAGGTGGGTTCTCTGTTGAAATATATAAAACACGTCGTCACAATGTCGTTGCTTGGTGTAGCTGGCGAAACGCAAGGTGGACGAGCTCGAAGACTTTGCGGTGGGCCAACATCCCGAGCCTCAGCACCCGGACGAAGTGATGGAAGAAGGCATCCAGATCGTGGAAGAGCTCCTCCGAACTTGGGCAGAGTCAAGTTCGGGGATGGATGGTGACGATGACATCATGGACGATGTCTCTGCGGAAGCCCAGCTCGAGGAGCTCCGTCGGTGTGTGGATCCGTTCCGACCACGCACTGAGAACAATGCCTGGGTACAGTCGATGATAATCTCGCTGTGATCTATACTGCATCGCTTTCCCCTTTTCTTGCATACATGCAGTTACTGTTTAGTACGTACATACATATCCATCTGCTATTGTTCATCTTCCTCTGCATTCATGCAGACTCTCCACGTTCCACGAACCTCTTTGCTTTTTTGTCGATCATGAGCGTGACGGAAACGTTGGATTTCCAGAGTGGCAGCACGAGATCGCGCTAGAGACTGTCAGTCAAAAAGAAAAAAAGAACGTTGAGGGATTCCATTAGACAGATCAGACAAATTGCGTACGTCGTATCGGCAGACTGCGAGGCGGGGAAGCGTACAACATGACTTCCAGAACCTTGAGCGCAAGCACGCTCAGCGATCCTCCCGGGTCATCCTGGCCTACTCACCTCTCGCCTCGATCGCCGACTTGAACGGTTCCCGAAACGATGCACACAGCGGATAATACGTCTGCAGCAATATCCTCAGCGTCCCAAAGTCTGCCGTCATGATCGTCGCAGGGTCGATATATGGCAGCACGACCGGCAGGCCCTCGCCAAGGATACGAAAGTGGGCGTCCATGCCCCGACCCGCGTCCTGCTTCGTGATGACCTTGGTGCCGCTCGTCATGAGACACATCCGAGTGTAGTCACTGTGTGCGAGGACGGCCTTGACGGCGTCGTTGGTGAGGTACAGCAAGTGGACGCCTTCGCCTTCGGGGTTCCGCACGAGGACGTTGGAGGCAGGGAAGTCGGAGGTGAGGTGGAGCTGCTGTCTGTCGGAGCGGTTTGGCGTCAGCGAGACTCGGGTCGTGCATGTGCGACAGAAGGACTTTACATACAGGTCACGAGCGCGGGGTCGTCGGGTGATAAAAAGGTGTAGGGCATTTCTTTGAAGGACGGGTCGGCCACTTTTCGTTTCGTCGGTTGGGATGTCGCGGTGCGGGTTTGCTCGATTGGTGGTCCGTCCTTGACGATGATGGCGCCGTCATCTTTGACGGCGGTGGTAGGCTCGGGTGATGACGTATTCGCAGCGCTGGGCATTTTTTCGGGCTTGTCGGAGATGTCGGTTTCCAGCCTGAGTTTTTTGCTCTCTGGAATGGCAATCTCTGTCTCTTCGGCTACGCGTTTCCTGTGGTCCGTAAATACACGCAAGAGGGGCAGAATAGGTCGAGACCTCACCCTGGTTGTTTGGATTTTGATGGTCGACGACTCTCCTTGCACTCCAAAACGGCGATGAAAAATTCACCAGTGTCTTGCAGGTGGGGGTAAATGCGTATACTGGATCGTGAAAATCCGTTGCGGTCAGCACACATGCCATCAGAGTGGGTTACCATCCACGCACCAACGCTCATGATTCAGCGCGCCGGCATTGCTCGGCGGCCAGTGAGTCTCGAGCATTTTTGAGTCGGCGCGCTTGTCTTCCGGAACAGTTTCCATGTAAGCTGCCCAGGAGGAGTACGGCATATCCATCGACCGATCAACGGTTGGTGACCAATGCGTGATTCCGGGTCGATGAATCAATTCAGGCAGTTGAGATGATACGTCCACCAGCTCAAACTCTGTTTTTCAAACAAAAAAATGTCACGGGAAAAAAGTCAGGAGCACCACAATTATCCTAACCTGGATGGGAATTCAGAGCGGCGGCGATGACAGCTTCGTTTTCGACAGGGTTCAAAGCGCACGTGGAATAGACAATGCGACCGTCGGGCTCGAGCATGCGCATGGCACGTTGGAGGATACGAACTTGAAGCCTTGGAGAACGTCATCAGACGTGAAGCGGGTTCAAGGGGGTCTCTGGCGGAACGAACGAACCCATGCAAACCGTTTCCATCCAGCGGTTGCCATCGCTTCCAGATACCAACATTCTTTCGCAATGTGCCATCTTTGCTGCATGGTACGTCAGAGGATGCGGTCGAAGAGGAGTTGACTCGGAGTCCTTTTCACGGAGCGACGTTTTTCGGCCGTTGCCGATCGAAGGATTGGATAAATGGACGCGTCCAGATTGGTTACTGTGAAAGAAGGGCTCGGGAGACGTGCAGATTGGTGAATGAGAATATGGGAGCGTCTAGAGTCACTGTCGTTGGCGATTAGGAGACCTGGGGGTGTTGACTTGCGGTGGCGGTATCATTTGCGTGCAACGCTTCCAGTAGTTGAGCTGTCTTGGATGGAACATAAATGCACATACTGATGAGTTAGTGGATTGGGTACCGTAGATCCTGGGGCAGCACACATGTCGATGACCTATACATGGTGAGAACGTCTGTCACACCAGTCGACCCGCACTAACCTTGTGATGAGGCTGAACGTTGAGTAAGAGCGGAGGCAACATGCTCACGGCTTCTTGTCTGGATATGTTTCACTTGGTGTAGTATAAGATGTTTGTCAAGTCCAACAATGGAGAAGACGGACCACTTCGGTTTCGTGCACTAAGAAAGAGTGGAACTTTTTGAACTCGGGCGATTTCCTCAACACTTTTTTGGAGATATTAAATTGCCATGCAAGCCCGTCTGGATACCTGTATATCCAATTTGTGAAGTTTTCCACATACGCGACCGGGGCTCACCATGGGATTTGAGTGGGAGGGGGGATAACATTGCCTTCGAAGATGACATTGTGGAGTAGGAGTACATAGGTGTCCTTGATCGTATTCCCAAGAGTCTGAGTAATTCTTTAGTAATAGTGAGTGCAAGCCTCTCTTCTGAGAATGATGACGGCTCACCCTAAGATCCGGAATGTGGTCGGAAGTGGACGGCGCAATGCATCCATGAACGTTTCCCATTCGTCGTCAGATATAATTTTCTGGGCTTGGTAGTATGTTGAAAATCGCTCGTTGTGCATTGCAGCATGTCTTCCCGTTCGAGCACGCCTCGATCATCGTCGTCCTCAGCAGACCGGGTTGCATTGCGATCAGACCTTCCTCGCCCACGTCTACCTTTTTTGCGCTGAACAGAAGCTGTGGTAAGATTTCGTTCATGATAATATAAAGCAAAACGTACAGTCATTTTGGTTGGTCGAGTTCACGAGATCAGCCTGCAGCCTAGTCTTGTGAATTCGAAGTTGTTTGGAACGGAAGGCTTTGCCAAACAACCATTTTTGGACAACTGATGCGACGCGCGTCCTCATCGACTACTTACCCCTTGGCAATCACTCGATAGACCTTTCTGGCCTCCAAACATGGCGCAACGCCCCGCTGCGGAAATAAAGGTCCTTTCAGAAGACCCCAAGAAGAAAACGGAAGAGGAAGAAAAGAAAGCTGCGGAGAAGAAACCTAAAGCCAATGGAGACAAGAAGGAAGAGGAAGAGGAGTTGGTGCGTCGAACGAGCGTGATTGACACGACAGACACTGACAGTGTACACCACAGTCGGAAGAGGATGCTCAGCTCAAGTCTGAGCTTGAAATGTTAATCGAGAGGTTGCAGGTGCATCACCACCGTCCCGAAATCCGTACTTGCGCATATGTCTCGATCAGGAGCCCAACACCGAGCTATATAGACCTGCTCTTGAGACTTTGCGTGTCCTCATAAGAACATCGACATCTTCTATGACATCGGTTCCCAAGCCTCTCAAGTTTCTTCACCCTCACTATCCTAAGCTTTCGAAACGTGGCTGTCGTCAGAGAACAAGGTGAACATCTCCATGAATCTGCTACGTGTCTGATCACCCTGTAGAGCCTCTTCGCGGACATCTTATCGGTGCTTGCCATGACATACTCGGATACCCAGCCACGAGGTACCCTCCGGTACCGATTACTCTCGGGCTACCAAAGGTACGTCCGCCCCTACCATCACCCTCGGGCTCACACATCACCCGTTCGCCCTTACACCTATAGCCTCAACAACAACAACAACGATGCAACAGAGACCGCCTTCCACTATCTCATTGGATGCCCAGCATACCAAACGCAACGCCAAAAACTCTGCCAAGAACTGGGACGCCGCGCGTCCAACATACCCGACCTTCTAAACAACAGGAAATGCCTGCCCGCCACACTGAGATTCATCCACGCGACGGGCCGCTTCACAGCGACCCACGGTAACCTCACCCCTCCACACTCACTAGAAGCTAACGATGATGATTAAACAGACACTCGAAGCTACAGCACGCAGCACCAGCCACACCACTGCCTCCTCCCATGGAGTGCACCCCCGCCACGCGGATCTATGTCACTGCTCTCCTCTCTCTTCACACTCATGTAACACATACAGACTACCTGCATGTAATGTCTACTATGGGGTCCCGACCCCGGAGGACAATAAACGACGATAAAAAAAAAAAACAACAACGATAACGAGGGCGGGGCAACGCATCCCACATCTGCATGCGCCCACGAGCACGGGCTGTCTGTTAGCATGTCCGTGCGCGTGCACACTTATCTCGCCACCGTCCTCTTACCCTCGCCACTTGCCCCCAGTGCCAGTAGATGGACGCGCCGCACGCGCGGTCTGCTAGCATGTCCATCATTCAGGCCGGGCCAGACCCCATTGGGGGCTTTCGAATGTTAAGGCTACATGTAATGTACTATATACTTGGAACACTGAAAAACGTGGCGGGATATTCACAAAAAACGCGGTGTGACCATGAAAAACGTGGTGCGATCATGAAAAACACGGCGGGAATACATTGTGCAAACGTAACGTCATAATGGCCCCCAATCATGGGGCTGGCGTCGCGACGAGGACGCGAGACCGAAATCGGTCGTTCGGTTGTTCGCGGGTGGCAGTGCACCCCTTGGCACGGGCCCGTCAGTCCGATTGCAGTGGTACTAGTAAGCGTACTAGTATATAAACTAGTACCGCTACAACTTTAGTAAGAACGTTAAGTTAACTTAGGCTCCGCTCAAACAGCCGGTTAGTAAACAAATATTTGAGGGTCAACTAAATGAAGTCGCTCAGCGTGACGTCGGGGTCATGTCGGACGAAACGCGCACATATGGCTTGACGCTACTCTCACACTGCACCACACTCTTCAAGCTTGCAATCGCGGTCGATTTTTATGACGTCGACGTGCCGACCGTGCATATTAATTGTTGTTGCCCGGGACGGCGACTCCTATGATAGCTCAGCGCTCAGACCTCAATTGGAGACTGGCAGCTGTGAGGATATGCGTTCCTCCGTGCCGCTGCCTGTCTTTTGATCACACTGAGAAATGCGTGCGAGGATAGGGCGGGCGTGACAGGGAGGGACGAGGACGGTCGAATGGTCTTAGACTGGGCCAGACTGAGTGTGCGGCGAAGGGAGGGGGATAAAAATATTGACGCACCACACTGCCCTTGCGGCCCGCGGTACATCGACGCAACCACGTTACGCTGCCGCGTCTTATCACAACACGCGACCATCGCATGTACTACGACAACGATGACGCCGCCCGCGTTGCCGACTCTGGCTTCGTCACCTTCTTCGGCCGCCTCCCAAAGAAGTCCCCACAGACGTCTTTTTGACTGCAGCAACTTTTACTCTGTCCATGGCCCCGACGCGTTCTACGTCGCCACCCACGTCTTCTGTGCCAACAACATCCTCAAGTATCTCGGTGCAGGCGGAAAGACGGCCGGATTCCCGAGCGTCAAGCAGCTCAGAGCCGAGTTCTGGGTCCCAGAAAACGGACAAGGGTGAAACACCGCAAAATTTGTGCTGCAAGAGGCAAGACCGCGCACCGTGCCCTGTATGCGTGCTAACGCATCTTCTAGGCATCCCCAGGCATCCTCCAGACCGTCGAGGAGCTTCTCTTCGCATACTTGGACGTCCTGTCTGCATCCATCGTCGTTACCATAGAAATCAACGCAATCGGCGGTGACAAGACCACGATGCGAGCGTTCGCTGAAATTGGCGTCGCCAAATTCGTGGACAATGATTTATTTTCAAATACAGAGGTGCGTGTGTGCCTTCTGCCAGTGTGATTCATTCTCACTCGTCCCATAGTCACTCGTCATACTTCTGGCACAACCGACCGCGATTTCGACCTAAACAAGCTCAAGGCAGTCCTTGAGCGATAAAGCCAGTACGTACTTTTTCTCCTTTTCTCCACCCTCCGACTCACGCACGTAGACGAGTTTACTGCCAAGATTTAGAAGACATTAAAAGCTAGCTGGATCTGAGGAAATGGAGGATGCACCCAGTATAACTGGTGCGGCCTACCCTTTTGTTGCGTGACTCACACACTGACGCTGCTATTTATAAATAACAGCCCTGTACTGCTCTAGCTGCCATCGTCATTTATTTGTCTCTTTTATTGGATGCTGCAGATCACGGAGCATACAAGTTTAAAACAAATGATCTCGCAATACATCCGATCGGTATCTTGACCGTGAGTACTCGGTCGGTACTTGGTACTTGGTTCCTGCTAACGAGCCTGTCGGACAGCCTGGCTTCGAGGATGCGTCGGACAAGTGGACAGTGTTGGTCCTCATGGATCTGGCGATCCTCGAACTGCGCCTTGTGCGCGATCTTGGGCTATACCAGCATGTTCGATACGTTGTCGTGCCCGGTGCGGAGCACTGGATTCAATCCGAGATCCCCGGTGCCATCGCATGCTCAATCCCGCAAGATGACAATGTGACAAAGGGCAACCGCTATCGTGATTCCCTAAACGGGGAATCCAAAGATGCGAGTATTTTCTCACTGGCCCTGTCAAAATTTTGCTTACGCGGGCACAGACTACAGACGTTGTCGCCGAGTGTCTTCAGCACAAGATCGCATTCTGGAGCGCTTACTTCGCGCTCGCGCAAGTGGCAATGACCCGGATGCTCTTCCGACGTTATCTCCTTGGCGATGTTTCTGAAGAGGAATGGTCATATAGGAAGAGGCAGCCCTATATTGATTCGGGCACAGTCGACATACGCCCGTATCTTGACAACGCTTGGTTCGAGGGAGGAGGTAGTCTTTTCTTCAATGTACGCATCTATCAGCTCCCGTTCACCAACAGTTATTTGAATGTAATGGCGTCATCAGCGCAGTTTTCAAATGTAACCGACGCGTCCATTGTAAAACGCATGCCCTCGTAACAGGCGGAGAGTACAGCCTCACGAGAAAGCGTGGTATGGAAACTCCATCCAGCTGCCTATGATGAACCAAGCGATAACAGGATGAGCATTTACCAATACCAGTTACTACTAGTCAACTATTTGAGCTCTATCTTCAACCAACAAGAAGGGCCTTTGGGGTGTAGAATAGTATGGTTCTGTGGAGGAGAAAACTCATAGGATAAGGCGCTGCTTTTTCGTACGTTGCCTTCCCATCCGCAAGCCTCATTTCCGCATTCAAATATGTAAGTGGAAGTTTCCCGAAAATAACCAGAAACCCAAGATTTAAGAAACCCGCACTGCCAACACTGTAGAGGCAATCTTTGCCCCCAAGGCTGATAATCCTTGTGGGCCCAGACGTACCTATCAACTTCAAAGGCGCTAAGATAAATGATGTTTGTATGCTTGCCAAGTTCCTCTGCATGCTTCAGATGGTATACGACAGCCTCAGAAAACTTGCGTCCATCAAGAATGACTGCTTTGGAGACATTCGTTAAATATTCAACAGCTACCAAGGGAGAAAATCCGGGGGCGTCAAATGCCAAAGTATGAGCCACCCCCAGACTATTAGCCGAAATGTTATAAGCGCCTTTAAAAACAATATAGGACTTACTTGTTCAATCCCTTTTTAAGTTGCTTGAAGAATTCCAACGAGGTGGTAACTGAGCTGCGCGTCAGTAAAAAAAGACAAGCGCCCTCAAGGATGGAGCCAAAAGGACCCAGAATATATTCTATCCGCTAAAGTAAAATAAAATCATCTAGAAAAAAGAAATAAAAACAATACTTCGTACCTGCTCAACCAAAAGGGATGCGTCTTCCCTCTCTTTGTTGGCATGGTCGGTGATGACCACCAGAATGCGCTGGTACTCTTGAGGTAGACCAGCCAATAAAGCATTCACCTTCTCTGGCCAAGCATTTAAGACGTCGTCAGAGCCGAAATCGAAAGAAATGTCCAAAACATCCAAGCCTCCATCAACATAGTAAGCTTGAAGGACTTCCCGTATAATGGTAAAATGGGCTACTTGAGTTACTTGCTGGATGCGCAAATGAACAAGGAGGCAAGGGAGGGTCTCTAGCCTAGCCGTCAGAGATGATTCAAAGGTACCCTTTACTTTGAGGAAAGTAGAGAGCGCCGACGTCCCGTTGTGAGTAAATCCCTACAACAACCGCTGTAAAAAACTAGTCCAACATCAAAGTAGCAACTCACAACATATGGTGTATTTTTCTTAGCCCTGCCGTTTTGAATGATATGGCAAGAGGGACATTCAAATTCCACACAGGAGTCGGCGAGTTTGTCTACATCAGAGTCCTCCACTCCAAGGCATTGTTTACAGGCCGCCCGATTACAGTTGGCTTCATTGCATTTGAACAGAACGCCGCCATCCCGGCAAAGGTAACAAAACTGACAACAAGTTAGAGTACAAATAGATAGGTAGCGAAATCATACCTTGTTTTCCAACGATCCCAGTGATGCACAAAACCGCTTACCCACCGGGGCTGTCGTATCGTTGCTTTCTGCAGGACCATTTAAAGCCCGTTTACGGGAGCTAGTTTTCTGGACCATGGAGTAGATATCGGAGCGGGGGTAGGAGCGGCAGAAGCAAAAAATTTCACAGAAATTCTCAAAATTTGGTCACGCGACCTCATGTTGGCGCATAATATTAATCTTATCAATAGCGAATTGCAACGAAACCCATCTTCGACGCATCCCAAAATATCCAAGTTCTAACATAAAAAATAACTAAAATAAAATGGGCGAAGAATAAATTGCTCTGGAGGGGCCCTCCCCATTACAACTTATCCCTGCGGTCGAAAGTACGTGGCAAAAAAAAAATCCTCTCAAAAGCACGCAATTCCTTGTTCTTCTTCGGCCAAACAAGCGCCATGACTTTAACATCACAGGCCACCAAGTTGCAAGAAACAGCAGACAGCAGACGTACTTACCTTTGAACACAACACCAAATCAGATTACTGCTGGCTATATCTTCAGTACCTGAAAAGCAGACGTTGCATAAGTAAAAGGATAGAATAGTAGAATAGATACGTACGCATCCCAAAGACCCCCAGATGACAAAAAGCTTAAACCATAGAGGGGCAAGGCAGCCGGAGCTGGCCTATGTGACCAGACATCACGCCGCATTGCCAAAAAAAAAAAAAAGAAACAACATTAGCGAGAGAGCCAAAAAGAAATAACTGACCCTAATACTCCATAACAAAGTTGCGAAGCAGCTGGAGCTCGCCTATGTGACAAGACATTACACTGCAACACAAACATTGCTGGGAGCGGGGAAACTTTGTGGAAAATTGAAACAATACATCAGCAACGACTTGCGAGAAGCAATGACGCACCGCAAAGTCTAACGCAGTGGCAGGAGCTCGCCAATGCAACAAGACATCGCATGAAAATGCAAAAGTTCTAGTGTAGTATTGAAACAGAAAAATAAACGTCCGTCACCGAGCAGAGTTAAGATAGGGTGACGCACTTGCTCTGAAACCCCAGCTTGGCAACGTCACCCGCAAGACACCAACGATCCCAATGTTCCTAAAAGAATAGTCACAAAAGGGAAAGAAGGGCGTCAGCAAGTGAAACGGCAATGAAACACGCACCAGGAGCTGCAACAAATACTTTTCATATGTGCGAGCTGCAGTCCCGCACACACGAAAAGCAATGTCGCGGAAATGGGTGGACAGCAGGCATATGGAGAAAAAGATGGGAAGAAAGACGGAACATATATAGCTGGGACGCACTGAAAGGAAGAAGAAAAGTTGAAAATTTTACCCATCGACGCACTCTTGAGAAGCTACGTATTTGCGTTTGTTTACTAATTGCGGAAGCGCTAGTCTATCCTGCACGAAGCCTTTTGCTGCCCTCATCGTCCCCGATCGTTCCTTCGTCTCCCTCTCGATCTAGCGCCATCGCCATGTCATCCAACCCAACGACGACCAAACCACCTCTGCAAAGCATCGTCCCATTCAAATCGCATCATGACGTCTGTCCCTCATCTATTCCGCACCCGCGACATCCACTACGTCCGCATCCAATGGGTCGACTACCTCAACTGAGTCCGCTTCCGCGTCCTCTCGACATCACACTTTACCAAGCTCCTCGCTTCGGCCCGGCCGGGGGTCGCGATGGTCAATGACGCGCTCGGCATGGTTGTTCTCCGCGGGCGAGAACATTTACGTCTTTGACCTCGCGTCGTTTCGGACACGTCGTTATGCGCCTCGACATACCGTCTTGTTTACTTTTTTCCAGTAGAAGACGCCCGTGATGCAGCCGAGCGCTGGCGGTGAGCGGGTTGACGCTCCAAGCGCCGCTGCGTACGCGAGGCGCTCTGGTGCATCTCGTCAAGTGAGTCGTGGTTATCGAGATCGGACTTCGTTAAATTTGCCCCCAGATACGCCACCGAAGAGCTGGGCGTCCAGTTTTCGATCAGATTCGAGAGCAAATTCGTGCTTGTCAAGTCGACCAACCTGATCGCCGCCCGGGTTGACCACGGGCGCGACCGAGGCAGTGGTGATGGAGGAAATCGCGGACGCGCTCCAAGCTGGCGGCATCAAGCTGCGAATGTACCATACCGAAGCGGCGTGTTTGCACGCTCATCGCGCGATAGTACGAGGTTATCACACGCCCAATGTTGCCGCTTCAGGCTGCAGATGCGCTCGTCCACACGCGCTGGACCATCTACAACGTTGCTAGACAGCACGGTCTGAGGGCCACGTTTGCGCTCCGACTGGCTATGGACAACTGTCAGTACCGTCTTTCCGCCCCCTAAACACGGTGCTGACGAGATCCGCGGTTCGGGCGCCCACATGCACGCGTCGGTGCACGGGGGTCGTCCGGCCTACCCACCTCTCCGTCCAAGCTCCTCACCCCTGTGGAATCCGCCTTTTTGTCTAGGATCATGCACCACCTCCCGTCCATGATCGCGTTCATGCTCCCGCTCCTGGCGTCGTACAAACGCATGCTCGACAGCGCGTGGCCCTGTTAGGGCGTCGAACAACGCGAGGCCCCCGTGCTCCACCCCCAATCCGCGTGCAATCCAACCCACGTATAAAAGTACGTCCGCCCTTTCTTTACCTCTGCCCGACACTCACAGTCTCTTCTGATTATTGCTCTAACCTTCTTAAGTGACCCGTTGACCGAGCATCGCTCATCAGCACCTCTACTCAGGATGACGTGCCTTTTCTTCATCCTCTTCGTCCTGGGTTTGCTACCCTTCTTCGTATCCGCCAATGGCTACATCGGATCCGTCATTATTGACGGTAAATCGTATCCCGGCAATAAGCCAAGCGGCGCCACGAACCCGAGTATCATCAGACAGGTCCATCCTTCCTGTAGTGCCCAACTTCATATCTGATATCGTTTGCGGGGTAGGTGTCAATCATTTCCCTTGTCAAGGGCGCGGACAACCCATCACTCTACTGTGGCATGAACGCGACCCTCGCTGCGGACTTTGCTAATGTCAACGCAGGTACCCAGATCTTGGTTCACTTGGTTGGCGGTGATACTGGCGATGAGAACGTATGTCCTCAACCGTTTCACCCTTTCCTTGGAGGCTCAGCATTCCTGACGTTGGCCTCACAACACCGGGCCTATCATACACTACATGACGAAATCCAGTGATTCTAGTAGTGCCGAGTGGTTCAAGATCTCGGAACTCGACTTCGAGCCAAATGATACTAGTACCTGGTATATGGCCAACATTGGTGCGCCGCATCATGCGTTGGCTGACCTTCTGCCTAACTCTTGAGGATACAGTGGCGGGCGAGCCTGTCAAACATGACCATTCCTTCCAGCATTGCTCCTGGCGAATATATCCTCCGCCTCGGGCTCATCGCCCTCCAGCTCGCCGTGTCTGTTGGCAGCGCAGAGTTTTACCCTGGCTGCATCCAACTCAACATTAGTGGATCGAGCAGCGAAGAACGTGAATTCCCTGGATGCTACACAGACACGAAACCAGGGATTTATGATCCCAGTGTTCCATTCGCGAGAACGAAATCTGAAAGCGATCGATAGGTCTACAATCCACCATTGACCTATGCCCCAATGTGATCAGGCTGCAGAGTGTTGTTGCAACATGCAGCGTCATGCTTGTTTAGCGCCTGATACCCAAGCACGCGATGCGCTGAGCGTCGACAGCGATCATTTGACTATCCAGCAAGTTTGGCTCTCGCAGCACGGGATACGTCGCCATACCCTTGTCGGTCCTGTGAGTCGTGGGGTCTCGGCAGGGAGTAACTGTTGATTGCAGCGTCTGCTCGACGTGTTCAGGGTGGAAAAACTCTTGCAGGTTGTATGCGAAGCTGCTCAATATGTCATAGGTACCCTCTGAATCAAAGTTGTATAAAAGGGAGCGCGCGCAATGTGAGCGCGCAAAATTAAATACGATTACCCAAGTCGTGATAGGCAGAGTCATGCGTACATAAGTCATAGTCTCCAGCGCAGTCTCCAGGCCTACTTGAGGGGCATTCGATGCTTCACGGCCCACTAGCAGACCTCATTGTACATACTTACAAAGATAACACTAAGAAAAAAAATGTAGATTGCTTTCTAAGGTCCGTAGACGCAAGGGCGCAAAGGACGTAGTCTGGTGACCAGACCGTTTATGAGGCAAGCCGTCGATAGACCCTCGTAGGCGGTTTGGTCACCAGACTACGAAGGACGGGTGAGGTTGAAACCGGGTGAGGGCGAGTATCCAATATCCATGGCGTAGAACATTTATCTGCGGACATGCTCACTCGCTTGCCCCCCTCTATTGCCTGTGCGGCTCGTGCTCACAAACCTTACCTGTCCTCGCCTTCACCACGCCCTCATGAAGAGTCACGAGAGGCGTGTGAACGTGCTGTGGGTGGGACAAGGTAAGGACGGAGGAGGGCGCGCGAGAATGGGCCGGGGTGGGCATCCGTGGACTGGACCCGCTCTAATGACCTTTTGTCTTGTCTCCCGTCCTCTTTTGTTACAAACTCCATGAACGCCTTCCATATTCACAGCGTGGACACGGTGGGTGAAGGGAAGAGATGGGCAAAGGCACCAGTGAGTCAGGGCGAGCAGAGCAGGCGAGGACGTCGTAGGGCTGTAACTTAGGATGCGAGGTGGAGGACGCAGCAGAATTTAGTCACATGCGGACTTCCATACCCCACTCTCTCATCTTACTCGTCCCGCACGGTCGCCCCCCGAATCGTTTGCCCAGTCGCCCGGCTGCGTTGAAGGTGAGATCACAGTTATCTAGCCTGTCCCGCCGTCCTTACCATCCTGTCCGTAGTCCGGATCCCTGTTGCTCTCGTCTTGTCGTCTGCCTTTTCGCGTCCTACCCATGTCTAGCTGCCCCGCTGCCCAGTGAGTCCTCATTCTTATCTCGCCACACCCCTTGTCTCACCTACCTTGCCATCTTTGTCTTCCTGTCAATGGTCGCCCTCGTCTTGCTCTCCGTCAATCTCGTCTCGTCGTCTGCCCTGCTGTCCTTACGGCAAGACCTCACTTTGATCTCGCCATCCTCGTCTCACCCGCACCGCAGCCCTTGCCTCTTTCCAATTTCACCACTGTCATCTTGCTTCCCTCACTGCCCTCTCGACTTCCCTACCCTGCCATAAAATGCTAGTTAGCTTTGGCATATGGACCAATAATTAAATTTGTATGTCTGGTGTGACTTGTAAGCGGTCTGCGTGTAACTTTGAGGCTGGAAAGCCGCTCGTCTTGGTAGTCTTCGCGTCCCAAGTACCTGCCTGCGACAAGACGTCGCAGGTTGCTTATCAGTGCGCTTCAAGCTTCAAGTACTTATAACTTCAGTTCGCGCTCACGGATCCCAGATTGCGCGCACCCTTTTTACACAAGGGGTACCTCATATGGCACAGCTCGCAAGAAAAAAGCAGTACATAGACTTTTCATTGACCTGAACTCTCCCCTGACGAAGAAGTTGCGTCGCTCCTAAATCCAACCCAAACTTTACCCAAATTTCCTTACATTTTTTCTCACTAATCCTTCTTTCATTGCTAATACTATTTCTATGGTTAATTGCTCCGCGCACCGTAAATTTATGCTAGCGCTTGTTTATAACCCCGCTGCCATTCGCTCCTCCAATGGAAAGGTACGCCAGACGGCGATGCCCGAGTGGTCGGCGCATTGTGAGAATTGCCTTCCCGAAGTGTTAGTAGAAACTTTCAACGTCGCATCCGCTGTCCATTTCGCCCTGCTTCTGCAGGAGTCGAAACGCGCGTTCTTCGAGACGGCACGCGTGGTATGCAATGTTTCCTCCCGCCGCCTTCTCTTCATTGACATCACCACCGGATAAAAATCCTCGCACCTTGAACTTCCCACCGCACGTAGGGCATGTCTGCAGCCCTGCAACAGGTGTTGCGTGCACTGGAAGACGGACGAGAAAGGGGAGACAGCTAGGGAAGAAAGGAAGACGTCGGTTACAATTAAACCCCGACACCTGCAGGCGTATACGTACTTGTCATCCGACTCATCGCAACGGCCGCGTGCCGTCATTGGCACCAGGTTAACGGAAGGTAGGTCGATTATCTTATCTCATTATCATTATCATTCCATTATCATGCTCATTTCAAAGTACCAGTTAAGTTTTGATCATCAGGACGTCCGTATCAATTTGCCGCTACGTGCTCACGCTGCCTCACGATAGTGTACTACCCTGCCGCGGAGGGGTTGTCACTCAATCGCCGACAGGGTTGCTGCGCCGATAGCATCAAGCAATTCTCGAAGGTCGAAGAGCTCCCGCCGCGGCCGCAGGCACGCGGAATCTTCTCTGACGGACAAACTTTCCATCCCACCCTCAGGAACCTTCTCGAGCATCTCGCCGCGCAGCTCCCCAACGCGCTCGCTGTGATGGAAATCGAAGCATTCGCCAAACTTATCCCGCTTGATTCGCACCAACAATGGCCGCGTCCTTTTCCGCCTGTTTCAAGAATTTGAGGTTGGTCTGAGTACGCCCGACTCGTACTTCTACGTTAGTGATGGCAGCAAGTACCTACGGCTCGCCTACCTCGAGGAGGATTAGCAGCAGCACTCCATTTGCCGGTGAGTCCGTCCATCTCGTCTTTGTCTCCAATGTCTCCAATGGCACGGCCTAGGGACGCGCGACGCCACTGGAAAAAGGGTGGAATGGGAACGGAGGACGTACCGGCAGCGTCGGGATTGGGGGGGGGGGGGGGGAACGGGTGAAGTGGGTTCGCTCGCTCGCACTGACGCCGTCGGGCCCAATGGCGCTCGTTATTACGTACGCACAGTCAACCCTTGGGGGGTCCCGTTAATAGTTAGGTACTTAATTGCATCTTCGATGTGTCCCAAAATTTATAGAAAAAATAACTAAGGTAAAATGGGCGAAGAATAAGTTGCTCCGGAGGGGCCCTCCCCATCACAACCTATTCCTGCGGTCGAAATACATGCCAAAAAAAAAAAAAAAAAAAAAAAGACAACTATCTAAAAAGCATTCCCTTTTACTCGGTCAAACAAGCGCCGCGACTCTAACATCGCAGGTCAGCGGGTCACAAGAGACAGCAGACAGACCTACCTTTGAATGCAACGCTAAATCAGATCACCACCCGACATTATCTTCATTACCTGAAAAGCAGACATCACGTCAGTACAAGGAGAGAATAGTAGAACAGATACCTACGCGTCCCGAGGACCCAAAGAACCCCAGATACCAAAAGATCAACAAGAGGGGCAATGCAGCTGGAGCTGGCCTATGTGACCAGACATCACGCTGTATTGCCAAAAAGAAAAAAGAAAAGAAACAACATTAGTGAGAGACGCGAAAAAGAAACAACTGGCCTATTACCCCACAACAAAGTTGCGAAGCAGCTGGAGCT
>JBBPSN010000387.1:0-19875 GCA_038093615.1 Austroboletus olivaceoglutinosus | reverse complement strand
CTTTTATAGCCCAGGTTCATTTTCCAAAATAATTTTCGGACGAATGAAGAGGAATTGACATTGAACATTGAGATAACAATGAAAAAACAATTTCAATGCATTTTGTTCAATTTCTAAAACGTTTAAATTTACCAGTAACACTAATTGAGGATATTTTTACCATAGTACTTAAGTATAAGGCAAAACATTTTCACTACCATTTAAAATCACTTTGAAGAACTCACTATAAGAACCCAATATATACTATTGTGTATTGAAACAATTATAGTTAACGTATACTGAGTCAATTTGGCAACTTTCGAAAGAAAGCAGTGTCAATAAATTTTTCTTTCTCCCTCTGGAAGTTCATGTGAGAGAAATGGTGATAGAGAAACTTCCAAAAGCTAATAAATATATGGACTCATGAATTGCTGATCATATCCTTTACACTGTTTTTGGCCGTTTTGTCTGTTTTTCTATCTTACCTCCATTCCCATTGCATAAAGCCCTTAAACTTTCTTTCTCCTTGACCATCTTCATAAGCAAGTTCAGGAGCTAAAACCTGGCAAGTTTGATACTCGGCAGAGCATATTATATGTAAAAACATATGCACTTCACCCTTATATGTAGCATTATGAGCTTCACCATGTGTGTTTGGAGTAAATATGGCCCGAAAACACTTGCAACATTATTTTTTATATCAATATACTCCGACTCCACCAAATATTCACACTGCTCTCACAGCCATGTGTAATGGCAAATGAAAGCTTTGTTTCCTTAAATGGCGACTACAGACTTAACATTGAAGCCAAAACCACGGAGAGTAGCTTTTTTTATTTTTAATCCTCCTTTGATATGTGAAATCTACCTAAAAAGAACCTAAATAACTCCGCTAAATCTAAGTAAAAGAGAGCATCTGTCGTTGTTTTGACCAAAAGTCATTTATCAACTTTACCTTGAGCAAATTGCATTGGGAAAGCAAGCATAGGAATAAGTGGTCATAGTTTTAGCAGCAAAACACATTTCTTATGTTCAGGCCAGATAAACAAAGACATACGAAGAAGCATAAAATACTTTTTACGCTTGTTTGTGCACTTTTACTATAATCTGTACCATAGTTACCACTGCTTTCTTCACCTTTTCCTGAAATCCATCTGTGTGGGTCACTTATTATCTATCAAGATTTGTATATACCTATTTATCTAGATATTTTGTATGTATATGTAAACGTCTTTCTAGAACTTCTTCACATCTATCTTTCTTCCTGTATACACTATATTCTTATTTATCCATGTAGTTTCTGTATCCATCTGTACACCTGGATACACTATAAACCCATTTATTTATGTAGTTCCTCTATCTAACTACATTCTAAAATACACTTGATACCTTTTTATCTATGAAGTACCTCTATCTTTCTATGTACCTAGATAGTTTATATACCTATTTATTTGTGTAAATCTTCCATCTTTCCATATACCCTCAGTTTCTTTATGGAGCAGGCAAAGGTTGTTCACATTTCTGTACATGAAGTTTAATTTAAGATTTGATTTAAGTCATGTAATGTCAACGTAATAAATCAGTATGTACACTAAGAGATGGGAAGGGAGCAATTAAGAGAGATAGACCGAGAGTAGGCAGAAGTTGAAGGGGAGAGCATAGCAATTCTGGTCGCTGTTTTAATGGTGCCTGTTTTGATAGGTACGTAGTTGGGACATGACTTAGAGTGAGTTAGTGAAGCAACAAAACATTCGTTATTCTCAACTTTTTCCCTTTACTTTTGTTCGGCTTCTCGCTGTACTTGTTTATAATTAATACTTGGGAACATACGAGGTCTAATAGGTATGTTGAAAGCTCTATTCGCTCACCTAGATCGCATCCACAAATCACATCAATTCTCAACTACAAAATTTTAAGAATAACCTGATACCTACTTATATCCTTAAATGGTTACATTCATCCGCACCAAGATACATATTGCCACAAATTGATAAAAATATCCACATAGTAAAGTAATCCTATTAAGTAATTTAATAATAATAAAGTATGCATTAATGAAGATTTTATGACGCATACAGTGGCATTGCACGTTTTACAGGAATGAAAGCGCCTTCAGATGGTTTACGTCCACGTGTTCCCCCGTTAATGCACCATACTATGAGCCTCAGTCTATGGAATTGAAATATTAACAAGGCAACACTGGAAGACTCAGAGAACGGGAGAGGTTGAGCCCACTACAACTTCAGAAAGTTTACATAACGATTAGAGGAATATTCTCCTTAAACTTTACCAAGAGAATGTCTTCAATGGTTTTTCTCTTCTTTTATTTCCAGTCATCAATTATTTACATGTCAATTTGTCCTTCTTAAGGAGAAATAAGAGGGGGGGAGTAAAGATCATCCAGATTTCCCTCAATGTTCATTCAGTAATATTTATGACATACACATGTGTATTCTTAACTTTTATTTTCTACCTGTCTTCCTTTCCATCTCTCCATACATATAGTTACGTAAAGCCCGCGAATGCTTAAGTAAGCTTTTTATGGAATCAGGTGTCTGCAGAAACATTTCAAAACATAAAGCTCGTTCATTTCACCTCCAAAGAAGCACTGTCTGCAGAAGCCGTGATGCAGTCCTAAAAGTAACAACAGTCACTTCCCTCCTTCTCATTTGAACTTTCTCTCTCCTTCATACGTTGCTCTGCTAGGTAAATGTCTATATGTACCTCCTTTTTTGCTTTAAAAACTACACTTAACCTCCACTGTATTCTCGAAAATTCAAAGATTCATTTACGCCACGTCCCAACGTCTACAAGCATCCACATCACCATATGATTTCGAATTCGTACCAGGGAAACTAAATATTGATTATAAAGTAATGACGTCAAACAAGTGAAGAGGCTTAGAGGGAGAGAGAAACAGAAATAGAGGAAGACATATATAGAGAAAATGAGAGAGAGAAAGTTGGGAAGAATAATGGCAATTTCGTTTATTGTTGTTGTAGTCTTTACAGCACGGGTATGATTATAAGGGTGCATACTGTAGAATACATTTCCAAACATCAAGACACGACACAAAAATCAGAAAGTTTGCATTAAAATGTTTGGTTTTGCACCCTATTTGCTCTTTTTATCTCCATAAAATATTACGTCTGTGGTTCTTCACACACTTTGCCTCTCTTTTTTGTCTCTATCTCGCACTCCTACACTTCTTCCAAAGACCTTGTTGAGTAATGTCTCACCTACCTTTAACGTTATTCCCTGTTAAAACCTTGTAACTAAGGCCCAGCTCTGGGTATTTTGAACAATTTCTTCAATACAAATAGCAGCAATATCTTTCGTCAAACCTCAAACTTACATTCAAAGACATTCGGAGTATCTCCAACAGTAACTCTTAATATGAATTGGTTTTAATCTTACTATTTTGTAAGAGAAATTTTATATTTTAACCCGTGCTGCCCTGGCTTTTTCTAAGTGTCACTTCAAGTCTGCACTAGATAAACTCCAATTGTCTCCCAGAGTTATTCAAAATTTCAATCAGAAAAGCAAAAAGCATCGTTCAGATAAACTGAAACATTTTCCCAAAAAATTAATGAGTACGACTGCGTGCCTCAGTTCAGTTCTATTCGGTTCTGTACAGTTCTCCTCAGTTTGGTCCGGTTTGGTTCTGCTCAGTTTAGACCAGGCTGGTTTTCCTCAGTTCTGACCGGACGCAATTTGTTGAGTTCAGAACAAGCTGTCTGTTCTTATATTGGTTCGGCCTTATCTGGGCGGCTATCCTTGAGTTTTCATCCTGATTCTTTTTATGTTTTTGCAACGGTGGTCTATCGGCTTAGCTTTAAACTAGACAAGTGTTTTATGCTGTATTGTTGTCTCTGGGCTGTGAGTGACAGCGGCGTTTAAAAAGACAGGAACTGAATTTTTAGATTTCGTCTCTAGGGCCGCTGTCAGGATTGCAGGTAGCCGACATTCTCCTGGTTCGACGTTTGTTCAAGCTGGTAACAGATTGATACATTTTTGCATAGATCTGGCTAGACCAGTGCAGTGTCATCACATATTGGCTATGCCGCTCTGTATGGGTCTTGTTTGGGCAGCTGCTAGCAGTTTGCACTGGAGCAAATCATGATGTGAACTTTGAGGGCACATTTTGGGCACAGAAAACTGCGTATCATACGCTGGAGTGGGCTTGCCTGGTGGACTGGTAGAAGTGTGAGCCTGGACAAAGGGACTTATTCACTGCGGTGGCTGCCGCAGTGGCGTAGATTGGTGTAAAGGGTGATGTTGCTGCATGCAAAGGTAGGACATGTCGGGAGATTGAATTGTATGCATTGTGGGGAGTTTAAAAGCATTGATTGTGAGTGCTGTTTGGTCAAGGCTCCACAAACAGCTCCCGACCGCCCCAGAGAACACTGCATCACTGGCTTAACATGACCCCACGGGGTCACTCCAGTGACTGAGCTGCAGAAGTATGTGCTTTATCGGTGAGCACGTGAGCAGCTGTGGAGTAACTCTCCACACTCATTTACACCCTTCAACCAACTCAATCGTGACAAAACTGCTTGGCAGCACAAAACAGAATCCAGCCATAGAGAATAATGAGCGCTGCCTTTAATGCATGCCACAGAACCTACTTAACTGCAATGAGGCAGATTGTATACTGCACAGAGTATTCGGGTACGTGCATCTTAGTTTCAGGCAGTGGTGTTCGGGCAAGCTCAGTATATTCTAGCTTTCAGTGATGCCGTGCAGTGCTCTCTGGCACGCGGACTGGTGAAATGTTGAATTGAGTCAGTTCTGAGATTCAGCTCAGCTCAGTCTGGTTTGATTCAGTCTACTTTTTGTGTCCGTTTTCATGGTGTTGTGGCAGCTTGAAATGTGAGAGACACGACAGGTTGACATATTGAGCAGTGTCTTCAAGAAACGCAGGGTTGAAGACGGAATCGGTTTTGGATTCTTTACCTCAGGTCGTGGCGTGAAGTTTGTAAAAAATGCAGTCCAGCTCTGAAGTGAGCTGTTTGGATAATTTCTGGTCTAATCGATGATCGGGAACATGACTCCACCGGGCCACTCCATGTTTATATGGGAAATATACATACAGCCCATGTGTCTGACTATACAATAATCAGTCAATCTTGTCTACAGGTACTGTATATGAGTTCTTTATATCAGATACGGTTTTAAGGTATAATATGAACTAGGCAATGTATGTAGGAAGATGCTTTATATGACAAATTTCATATAGCAACAAAGAGTTTCCAGAACCACGCTCAAGTCCCTCTTCACATTCGAAGACCATTTTGTTTCCGTTGGTCAAAACATAATTATTTGTTAAAAAAAACGAGTGACAACGGAGAAACGAACGCAAAAGATGAAAGGATTTGCAAAAATTTACCCATGTATGACATTATTTTGTGGCTGGACCGGGGTTTTTAATTTACAAGACAAATCAAGGGGGTATAGCTTCGGACTTTAGATTAAAGTACTCTGAAAAGTGTAGAGCATATGATCATTGAGCAAAAACAAGGACCAAGAGTAATGCTGAAAAACAACAAGAAAGCCTTATATCTGAATATACGTTTGCCTACAAACATAAGCGTACTGCACTTGTTTTTACTTTTTTGTTGTCGTAGCCCAGCAATAGTGGCAGTGGCTTCTTGTACCTCAATAGTCCATGGTACAACTACTACTAAAGTTATTTTATGTAGTGTCTTTGGCAGAAGGCTGCAAACTAAAATTCGTATAAACTCCCCAATCTGAGAATTCGATCACACTCATTCATATCTGTATAAAGTGAGTGAAAAAATGAAAATATACATAAACGTTGAAGCGAGAATTAACGGGTTTAGGGAAAGCATGCCATGACTCATGCAACTCCTCACAATGCATACATTTCAGTCTCCCGACATGTCCTACCTTTGCATGATACAACATGTCTCCCCACACCAAAGTAAGCCACTGCGGCAGCCACTGCTGTGAATTTGTCTCTTCGCTCGGGCTCACACTTCTACCAGTACACCAGTCAAGCCCACTCCAGCGTATGATGCGCAATTGCCTATTATTCTGTACGGCTGGATTCTGTTTATGCTGCCTAGCAGTTTTGTCACGATTAAGTGGGTTAAAGAGTGTACATGAGTGTGGAGAGTTCTGGTCAAGCTGACCCAGAACTATTCGGTGCGGTTGGGCAGCTGTTCACGTGCTCACCGATAAAGCACATGCTACTGCAGCTCAGTCACTGGAGTGACCCGGTGGGGTCATGTTAAGCCAGCGATGCAGTGTTCACTTTGGCGGTCGGGAGCAGTTTGAGTGGCCTGGACCAAATAGCGCTCACAATCAACGCTTTAAAATTCCCCACATTGCATACAATTCAGTTTTCCGACATGTGCTACCTTTGCATGCAACAACATCACTCTTCACACCAAAGTAAGCCACTGCGGCAGCCACTGCTGTGAATTAGTCTCTTTGCTCAGGCTCACACTTCCACCAGTCCACCAGGCAAGCCCACTTCAGCGTATGATACGCACTTGCCTGTGCCCAAAATGTGCCCTCAAAGTTCACACCATGATTTGCTCCAGCGAAAACTGCTAGCAGCTGCCCAACTTACACCTATACAGAGCGGCATAGCCAATATGAGATGAAACTGCACTGGTCTAGCCAGATATATACAAAAACGGACATTCTGTTAACCAGCTTGAACAAAACTCGAACCAGGAGAATGTCGGCTACCTGCAATCCTGACAGCGGCTCCAGAGACGAAATCAAAACATTCTAGTTCTGTCTATTTAAACGTCGCTGACACTCAAAGCCCAGAGACCACAATTCAGTATAAAACACTTGTCCAGTTTAAATATAAGCCGAAAGACCACCGTTGCAAAAACATAAAAATTTTGTGAATTGAAGGTGTATGGAAGTTGTTAAAATATTTGTTTTATTGGCAGGATTGAATTTGGTTCGGGAGTTTTGTATCGATGTATGGGATCGAAAGGATTGAGAAGTGTTATGTCAAGTTTGAAGAAAATCGAATCCAAATATGTGTTTGGAGATAAGGGCCATGTTGTTGTGCTGGGGGAGGTTCGCAAGGTTTGATGGAGACATTTGTGCATAATTGTGATGAAAAATGGATAAACCAAAAATCAAAGAGTGTATTTGAAGGAAGGAGGTAGTGTATGTGGTTAAATTTGTTTGTGTATGTATTGGAAATATAAAGAATGTTTATGTATGTATTGGCGAGTTGATTTAAAGTTCGGTATAGCTATCAAGTCACTGATGATAATAAGCCTGTAGGTTTCTTGTTCCCAGCTCGTTGGTTTACTGTTAAGATCCACCACATCCAGCTCCACGTCCACGACCTTAGGGAGAGAAGAATCAGCTCCTTTGTTGATTGCTTGAACTTGAAAACGATACTTTTCTCGCTACAATTATTTTAGACTGGAAACGGCTTACTTTTAACAATTTTAAAATAGCACACACATTTAGGTGTCAACTTAATTGTGTAACATGAGTACTAACGACAGAACCAGAGGAAGTTATATATAGAGAAAACGAGAAAGAAAAAGTTATTTATCTAACTTTATACAAACTGAAAGGTATACAGCACTCAACCCGTATTCCTTGCTCCTCAGACTACACCATTACCAATTTCTCCCAATGTAAATCCCATCCTCATGCTCCGTAAACTCTTTTTAGGCTTATATGACCCATGTGGAGGATGAATATTGTAAGTTGGCTCATTAAACTTCACGTTACAGTCAAAATGCATTATTTATCATTAAATAAATAAAGCAGTTAACTAACGTATGTCTCTAAGCTGATTATACTTACTCTTTCAAAAATAACCTTGATCAGATTTAACACCAGTGGTTTTACTACTCTTCATCAAAGAGTTTCTTCAGTAACACTTAAAACAATATATTGAATTCTACTTTTACTCAAACGTTAAGTACTCTACTGCAACCTATTGCGTACCTTCCTTTTAAAATAGACTCGTTCTCTGCGGTCAGCAAAATTTCCATTCAAATTAAAAAATCGATTTGTTTTTACCAAGTTTTATCAGTCAATTTACTTATTTTAAATATAACCTTCTCATATCTACTATACGACGTTAAATAAAATCAAACCATACAATATGCTTCACCAGTAACCTATTAAATCTCTATGTATTGATGTATACTCTCCGCTTACTACTTCTATCACAAGTAGACCAGCTCATAGTACTTTGCCAATTTAGGTGCAAGGGGGCATTTGCTGATCAACAGCATGTAGGCAATTTCAATTTTTTTCTGTTTGAACTAAAATAAGTTTTTCATTGCACATACTTTATTTACTTGGTCCATATGATTTAAGAAAATTACTGCGAAGGATACAATTTTGATAATCTTTTGAAGTTTAAATTTAATTCTTACATATATTTTATCGTACTACAATCTGCTTTGGTTGTTTTGAAACTGATTTCGAACGTAGCGATTAAATTTGTTTTGGTTCACTGCCTGGGTTGTTTTACTAACCTTCACATTGTATAGCACGGATATATATATATGCCCTTTCTTGAAAGACAAACTATTATAATATTTTTATAAGCTAGCGATTCTTATCATTATTGTCTTGACTTTTTTCCTAATCCTTTATATCGTCTTTTGTCTTTCATTACAATATGCTGTGGACTGTAGTTGAGGTGACTTAAAGAATACACATAAAAAACTAAAAAATATAATTACTATCGATTTCACGTGTCTATGTTTGTTATTCTCGTTTGTCAGTTGCTAATTTCTAAGATGGTTTTCCCAGATCTATTAAGCTCATGAATTTGCACAACCAATCTATGTTTTGCATTTTGCGTAGGACCGTTTTGCACACTGCAGAACTCAATTAGATGTCTCTGAAACCCTGTTTCTGCTCAAATACTGATACTTCTCTTGCTGTACTGTTGTTCTGCTCTATGACAAACTTTAAAAAACCGCAATTTATGGTTCGTGATGGTCTAAAAATTTCTCCTTCCCTTTTATTATTTATTTTTTTGGAAACGTTGTCGAAACGTGTAGCTTATAACGAGAAACAATTTCAATACAACATACCAGTTACTCTGAGAGAATGAAACATTTATGAATACTCAGTATTGCTTGTACTGTACAAATACCAGATACTTTGGTTGATAATTTGAATAACTTTGGTTCACACTTAAAAATATTCTGACAAATATTCGAAGTAACTTTTTGAGTTTGTTTCAATAAATTGTGGGACAAAATTTAGTTTGATTAAAAGAAACTGGGAGTTACTTCTAAAGCTCCTGAGAGTTAGTAGTAGTTAGTAGTCCGTCTTCAACCCTGCGTGCCTTGAAGACACTGCTTAATATGTTAACCTGTCGTGTCTCTCACATCTCAAGCTGCCACGCAACCATGAGAACGGACACAAAAAGTAGACTAAATCAAACCAGAATTAGCTGAGCTGAATCTCAGAACTGACTTTATAGAACATTTCACCATCCCGCGAGCCAGAGAGCACTGTACGGCGTCAACGAAAGCTAGAATATACTGAGCTACTGCTATGCAGCTTATGCTACTGCAGCTCAATCACTGGAGTGACCCGGTGGGGTCAAGCCAGTGATGCAGTGTTCTTTGGGGCTGTCGGAAGCTGTTTGTGGGGCCTTGAACAAACAGCACTCACAATCAATGCTTTTGAATTCCTTACAATGCATACATTTCAATCTCCCGACATGTCCTACCTTTGCATGCAACAACATCACTCTTCACACCAATCTAAGCCACTGCGGCAGCCACGGCTGTGAATAAGTCCCTTTGCTCAGGCTCACACTTCCACCAGTCCACCAGGCATGCCCACTCCAGCGTATGATACGCAATTTTCTGTGCCCAAAATGTGCCCTCAAAGTTCACATCATGATGGATTGCCCAAACAAGACCCATACAGAGCGGCATAGCCAATATGTGATGAAACTGCACTGGTCTAGCCAGATCTATGAAAAAATGGTTCAATCTGTTACCAGCTTGAACAAACGTCGAACCAGGAGAATGTCGGCTACCTGCAATCCTGACAGCGGCCCTTGAGACGAAATAAAAAATTTAAGTCTATTTAAACGCCGCTGACACTCAAAGCCTAGAGACCACAATACAGCATTAAACGCTTGTCTAGTTTAAAGCTAAGCCGATAGATCCCCGTTGCAAAAACTTTAAAAGAATCAGGATGAAAACTCATGGATAGCCGCCCAGATAAGGCCGAGCCAATATGAGAAGAGACAGCTTGTTCTGAATTCAACAAAATGCGTCCGGTCAGAACTGAGAAAAACCAGCCTGGTCTAAACTGAGCAGAACCAAACCAGACCGAACTGAGGAGAACTGTACAGAACCGAATAGAACTGAACTGAGGCACGCAGTCGTACTCGTTAATTTTTTGGGAAAATGTTTAAGTTTATCTGAACGATTATTTTTGCTTTTCTGATTGAAATTTTGAATAACTCTGGGAGACAATTGGAGTTTTTCTAGTGCAGACTTGAAGTGACACTTAGAAAAAGCCAGGGCAGCACGGGTTAAAATATAAAATTTCTCTTACAAAATGGTAAAATTAACACCAATTCATATTAAGAGTTACTCTTGGAGATACTCCGAATGTCTTTGAATGTAAGTTTAAGGTTTGATGAAAGATATTGCTGGTATTTCTATTGAAGAAATTGTTCAAAATACCCAGAGCTGGGTCTTACTTACAAGGTTTTAAAGGGTAATAACGTTAAAAGTAGGTGAGACATTACTCAACAAGGTCTTTAGAAGAAGTGTAGGAGTGCGAGATAGAGATAAAAAGAGAGGCAAAGTGTGTGAAGAACCAAAGACGTAATATTTTCTGGAGATAAAATGAGCAAATGGGGTGCTTGATCTTCTATGGAATCCAGATCCAAAATCCATCCATGGAATCCAGATCTATGGTGCAGAAAGATGCTTTTTGCTTTTCTGATTGACATTTTGAATAACTCTGGGAGACAATCGAAGTTTATCTAGTGCAGACTTGAAGCAACGCTTAGAGAAAGCCAGAGCAGCACGGGTTGAAATATAAATTTCTCTAAGAAATAGTAAGATAAACACCAATGCATATTAAGAGTTACTCTTGGAGATACTTTGAATGGCTTTGAATGTAAGTTTAAGGTATGATGAAAGATATTGCTGGTATTCCTATTAAAGTAGGTGTTCAAAATACCCAGAGCTGGGTCTTAGTTACAAGAGTTTAACGAGGAATATCGTTAAAAATAGGTAAGACGTTACTCAACAAGGTCTTTGGAAGAAGTGTAGGAGAGGGAGATAGAGATCAAAAAGAGAGGCAAAGCGTGTGAAGAACCAAAGACGTTATATTTTCTGGAGATCAATTAAGCAAAAAGGGTGCAAAAGCAATCATTTTAATGTACACTCTCTGATTTTTGTGTCGTTTCTTGAGGTTTGGAAATGTATAATACGGTATACACCCTCAAGATCAAACCCGTGCTGAAAGGACTACAACAACAATAAACGACATTGCCCTTATTCTTTTCAACTATCTCTTTCTCGTTTTCTCTGTATATGTCTTCCTCTGTTTCTGTCTCTCTCTCCCACCATGCCACTTCACTTGTTTGACGTCATTTCGTTATAAAAAATATTTAGTTTCCCTGGAAAGGGCCTGAAATCATGTAGTAATGCGGATTTTTGTTGATGTTGGGGCGTGGTGTAAATGAATTTTTGAATCTCCGAGAATACAGTAGAGGTTTAGTGTCGTTAAAACTGTGGATGAGGAAATGAAACTAAAATGCTCAGCTCCAATTGACAAGTTGGTATTTAATGGCGCAGAGGTATTAACTTTGTTAAAATATCGAAGGTTCGTGCTCGCTTAGTGTTCAGTCTGACTTTATAATTTACACTACTGAAACTATTTAGGTCAAAGTGACTCAAATCACAAGAACAACTAAAGAGCTGCGGAACACAAAAGAACAACAACATCAACAAGGCCTCTTTATGTCCATATTCGCTATTGCTTGTCCCTACAAACCTGCATAATTTGTGTATGTACACATCAAAGAAAGGTTAAAATTTCGGCACTTGTGAGCATCCATATAAAAGTGCACTGTGTATTAGGAGAAGAGCTATGGTTAGTACAGTAGCTTAAGTTAGCGGAAAAAACAAGTTTCACGGAAAGCATTTAGATTCCAAAATGATGCCAACGGTTTTTTAGTACCCCGTCATGAAACAGTCGACATTGGATGGGGAAACGATTTCGTCTTAGGTTTGGCACTGACTCTAGATACCAGATCCTGAAAATCAAACGCGACAAGCTAGTGCATGTAGTGTTAGAAGCAGTATTGTAGGAATAGCAGTGGTGGTGGCGGTAGTGGAAGCCTTGGTGCTGGTGTCGATAACTTTTGGTTAGGAGTTCATAACTCACGTAATTTACTCGAATGCAAATATCAAAATCGGGGAAAAGCTTCTGATTAGGAATTCAGTTCTTGAGAGTTGGTGTATGAATCCTGTTTTCCGATTGCTCAATTAACTCAGTCGTATTATATGAACATATAAGCTTCCCTTTTGCCTCTCACGCTGTATTTCAACTTCACTCTCTCTAAGTGAAAGAGAAAATCTGTCGTTGTTCTGACCAAAAGTCATTTATCAACTGTACTTTGAGCAAATTGCATTGGGAAAGCAAGTATAGGAATAAGTGTTCATAGTTTAAGCAGCATAACACATTTTTTATATTCAGGTCAGATGAACGAAGACATACGAAGAAGCATAGAATACGTTTTACGTTTGTATGTGCACTATAACTACAATCTGTAACGTCGTTACCACTGCCATCTTCACCTTTACCTGATATCCATCTCTGTTGATCACTTACTAGCTATCAAGAGTTTCTAGTATTCTTCTATACGTCTTTCTAGATCCTCTTAAGATCTATCTTTCTACCTGGATACACTATATTCTTATTTATCCATGTAGTTTCTCTATCTATCTATAAACCTGGATACACTATAAACCTATTTATTTATGTAGTTCCTCTTTCTAATTATATACTTAAATACACTTGATACCTATTTATCTATAAAGTTTTTCTAGCTATCTATGAACCTAGATAGTTTATATACCTATTTATTTGTGTAGTTCCTCCATCTATCCATATACTCTCAGTCTCTTTATGGAGCAGGCAAAGGTTGTTAACATTTCTGTTAAGGAAGTTGATGGTTTTAAATTGGCTTTTATTCATTTGCTCGTAAAGTTTTTCTCGTGAAAACACAGTTACATAGAAAGGACATTGTGCAGAAGTTGCTTTTGTCTTGCTTTTTCCTGTGTTAAGACTTCACTTGCTTACACTTTTACCCCCTTTATATGACATTTATAAGTACACGCGTATGCAAATGTACCTACTTATACCGGTTGTAATAAAGTCTATATTCAAGAGACGAACTACTTCCGAAACATTGGTTTGCATCTGGTGTGTGTGGTTTTCCAAACAACTAGGCTAAAAAAAGATTGAGACCAATGTTAACTTTGTCTTAATCGCAACTTAACATTTGATTTAAGTCATGTTATGTCAACGTAATAAATCAGTATGTGCACTCAGAGATGGGAAGGGAGCAAGTAAGAGAGTTATACAGAGAGTAGCAGGAGTTGAAGGGGAGAGCAAGGGAGAAAAAGTGGTTGCTGTTTTAATGGTTCCTGTTTTGATAGGTACGTTGTTGGGACATGACTAAGAGTGAGTTAGTGAAGCAACAAAACATTCGTTTGTCTCAACTTTTTTCCTTTACTGTCGTTCGTCTTCTCGCTGTACTAGTTTTTTATTAATACTTGGGAATATACCAGGTCTATTAGGCATGTTGAAAGCTCTATTTGCTGACCTTCATCGCGTCCACAAAACACATATCAATTCTCTTTTAAAAATAACCTGATACCTACTTATATCCTTATATAGTTACATTCATCCGCACCAAGATACATATTGCCACAAATTGATAAATATATCCACATACAAATTATCTATCCACATAAAGCCAAATGAATCCACATGAAGATTAATATATATCCACATAAAGATAAATTTATTTCTATATAAATACATGTATTCCCAGAAAGATACATATATCAACAAATAAATGCATAAATTCAAACAAGATACATATATTCACATAAAGATACATTTAGTCACAAACAGATACATATTTTGACACACAGATACATAAATCTACATATTGATACATATAAATTTATGTATGTTCATAAAGACTTCAACAGCCGAGGTTTATTTTTCATAATGATTTTCTTACGAATGAAGACGAATATACATTGAACATTGAGAAAACATTGAAAAAACAATTTCAATGTTTTTTGTTCAATTTCTTAAACGTTTTTATTTACCACTAAAAGTTATTGAAGATATCGTTATAATATTCAAAGAACTTAAGTATTCGGCAAGAATTTACCACTACCATTTATATTCACTTTGAATAACTCACTATTAGAACCCAATATATACTATTTAATAGTTTCATAATTATTGTTGACGCATACTGAGTCAATTTTGCAAATTTCGAAAGAAAGCAGTGTCAATAAATTTGTCTTTCTCCCTCTGGAAGTTCATGTGAGAGGAATGGTGATGGAAAAACTTTCAAAAGCTAAGCAACATTTGAACTCATGAACTGCTTTTCATATCACACTTCCTTTATACTGTTTTTGGCCGTTTTCTCTGTTTTTATATCTTACCTCCATTCCTACTTTATAAAGCCCTTTACTTTCTTTCTCCTTGACCTTCTTCATAAGCAAGTTCAGGAGCTAACCTTGGCAAGCAAGATACTGGACAGAGCATATTGTATGCAATTTCATATGCTGTGCACCCTAATATGTAGCATTATGAGCTGCAACATGTGTGTGTCGAGTAAGAATGGCCCAAAAACACTTGCAACATTATTTTTCATATCAATATACTCCGAGTCCCCCAAATATTCACACTACTCTTACAGCTATGTAGGATGGTAAATGAAAGCTTTGTTTCCTTAAATGGCGACTACAGACTTTACATTCAAGCTAAAAACCACGGAGAGTAGCTTTTTTTATTTTTAATAATCATTTGATAAGTGAAATTTACCTATAAAGAACCTAAATAACCATCCGCCTTTCATTCATTTCTTCTTAAATAAATTTTAAAACGAGAATTTCTTTTATTTCTATTGTAGTTGTTTTTTCATAATTACTGTTTATTGTTAACTTATTCACTTAGTGCAAACTATAGCTGTCAAGACACTGTTACCCTCCATTCCGGATGTTTGTATTTTTTTTGCTTTTAATGTTTACCTTCAACATACCAGCGTCTGCATACTAACCTATTTTATTCCATGTCCAATGTATTCAGAGCCTTTAAGGTAGACTGCAAATACTGGAGCGTTACCTGAGGTGAAGGGCGATTTCAAGACGCAAGAGTAGAATTTCAGTAGAGAGAGAAACACAGAGGGTAAAAGGTGGTGATGGTCGCTATAAATAGGAGTTGAGAATGGCCATACTTGGATTCTTGAAGCATAATTATACAAGACTCGTTAAATGAACACGCCTGCTGTTAAATTTGATCCAAAATTAGTCAAAAACGACTGTTCCCTGTTCTTAATGACAGAGAAAAGCAAGGCAGAGATAGAAGGGAGCAGAAGTACAAGTAGAATTAAAACCACAGAGGAATAATTGTTCCATATTGGCAAGTGGTCATTTTTCACTATATATCTCATTTTGTTTTCTCTTTTTCTCGTTACCACTTCTATCGGTCGTAGGTTTTAGCTCTAAAAAGGTAGTGCTGTTATATGGCCCATCAAAAATCCTACCCACTCCTATCTAAAGTATGTCATACAATGCTTCTGTTAAGTTTGCAATACGCGTAGTAAAACAGATTTATTTTCGTTAAATCCACCACTTTCCTACTATTTTGAACTCCGTTTTGTGTACATCTACACACATTGTATACCTCAAGAGTTCACAGGAATTACAGAATTGTGCGGTACCTTATCCTTCCAAAACTCTCTTTCTCTCTTTCTTTACTCATGACTGTTGCACATTGCTTCACTGAGTGCCTTTATATTTCTTGACACTTAATTAAGTCATGTATGCATATGTCATAAGGCTGGTATTAGAAATGTATATATATATAGGTTGGGTTTATAAATTTTCATATATGAAGGTTTCTAGGTATAGATTTCTTTACTTCAGCCTGCCATATAAGAAATAGTAATACGCTACTACGTATGTTAACAGTAGACGACGATCGTTTAGCGATTGTTAAACACAATTCATTCTCGCGCATATGAGATAAATTAATGTACATACATGAGAAATAGATAAAGGTAAAGAGAAGTTGGTGAGCCGACTGCTGCCTGTCTATTTAAGAGTATTTGGTTGTAACAAGGAAGGAGGAAGGGAGATTTGACGCAAGAGTTATTGTCTGTAAAAGGTGTGGAAAACTTATCTCGGTTTAAAGCTCCCCCAGCCTCTGCGAAACTACGATTCCATGATATGTTTATATCCACGCTGTACATATGTTTGTATAAGAGTGTCTTATGAATCTCGAACCCTTGTTTGTATTTCCCGGTCTAATGTGTCTAGCGTACATATGTAGGTATTGCCAGGTCTGATGAATCCATGCAGTACAAAAAGCTATGTAAAATTGTTGTTCCAGTGGATCAAGCCTTTATGAATAAGATTTGCAATGCAGTAACAGGAAAGTTTATCAAACATCCCAAATACATTTTTCAATTAAGTTACATAAAAAGTAATTGTGAGGTGTCTATATAGAGATCACTTGATCATAGATGTTTTTATGATATTGTATAAATTCAAGTATTGATATTATGTTCTATTATATTGTATTCTATAGAAAAAGTATTTCATCAATATCTATTATTAGAGAAAATGCAGATACATATTTCCATGAATATATCCACATATTGATACATCTTGATACATGTATGTGAATATAGACTCCTATGACCGATATAAATTTTTCATAATAATTTTCGGACAAATAAAGACGAATATATATGAAAGTTCATGTAAAAGGAATGGTCCTTGAGAAAACTTGCAAAAGTTGAATAATATTTCAACTATGCTGAGACATCCCACTTTCTTCATACTGTTTTCGGCTGTTTACTTTTTTTCCAATCTTACCTTTATTCCAGTTATTTTAAAACTTTGACTTCCCAGCTCCTCAAACTTCTACCTAAGCAAGATCAGGAGTTTTAAGCAGGTAAGCAAGATGCTTGACATTGTATGTTGTATGTAAAAACATATGCAGTCTTCCTTATTATATGGCATTATGAGCTCCAACTTGTGTTTGTGGAGTGAGTATACACCGAAAACAGTCCGGGTTTCTCGCATTTGTAATTACAAATTTCATAACCAAGAGTGAAGCTTTTTATGCAATATATTTATATAATTTACCGGAGCTGACTGTACATACTGGACAAACATTTCTTTCTTGAAATAACTCACGGGCTTGTATGCTTAAATTTATAAGCTTACCCAATATTATGAGAACTCCTAGTAATTCAGTTAAACGACATATATGCATGCCACATGTAGCAACTAATATACGTCAAATAGTATTGATAACATGTAACCTCTATTTGCTCACTTAGATCGCGTCCACGAAACTTCAATTTTTGTCCTACCACACAAATTTAAATATAATTTTATACATACCCTATTACTTACATGGATACATTTATCCATCTATAGAAACACGTATTCATATTCGGCCGTATATCCCCATTCATACACATTTATTCACATTTATCTGGGTAAAGATAATTATATCAACATACAGATACATATATCCACATATGGATACATACATCCACATATAGAGACATATATTAACATATAGATGTAAATATATATGCATAAATCCTCATAAAGATATACTTATATCCACATGTATTTGCATGCAGATATATGAATATATATACATTTCGATACATATATCCACATAAAGGGTGGTAATACTTTTGTTCATATATAAAAGATATTACTAGGACTACTTGTGTGTGCTCACAAGTGCATTCTCTTTAAATGCACCATTCCCACAACACACAAATGTGAGATTAAGTGGGAGTAGGAACAGGTCTCATTCTCATTGTAGGTCTGCTGATATGTTACCCTCCGGAACCCAAAGACAAGGAACATAAACTATAAGCTTTCTCAAGAGCACTCGCATATCCTCAAACTCCTATCCCATCCTCAACCTTCACTTCTGGCTTTTCCTTGGAGTCAGGCTACATTTATTCCGGAACTCCATCGCAATGAGTGCATCAAGGTGGTGGCAAGGACCGTGTGTATTGTTTACACGATAGAGTATGCGCCAGTATGTGTTGTCTACGACCAAACTAATCGGTTCGGTTTGTTAAGATTGATCTTTGTTTTCAATTCAAAAGATTGAGAGTAAATTCTTTTATTGTTGTTCAAGTATATTCAGAACGGGTATGATCTTGGGGTTGTATGCTGTAGGATACATTTACAAACATCAAGGCACGACACAAAAAGTAGAGAGTTTGAATCAAAATGATTGCTTTTGCAGCCCATTTGCTTGTTATAACTGGAGAAAATATTACATCTTTGATTCACAAGAAGTTGGTCTTCATGATAAAGACCAAGCTTTAAATTTTTCAAAACTTTTAAACTTCGATTTATGACGCCAAATATTCAGAGATTTTTATTGACTTTTTATTTTGAACCCCAATAAAAGTCAGCAATTGTTTGGGTCTTTTATTGGGTCGCAGTGGAGGCTGAAAGCCTATTTCAGACGCTCAGCAGATACTCTTGTTTACTCTAACAATCATAAAAAGTTACTCGGAAAGATAGTCAAAATTACTCCAAGTACGCAAAGTACTTGATTTAATTTTCAAAAAAACTTAAAAGCAAGTTTAAGTTACACCCAAAGTAACGCTGAATAATTCAACCAATTTCTCCGAATAACGTTTATTGATACTCCGCGTGACTATTAAAAAAATTGAAAATGACTTATTTGTATTTAAAGTTCGAGCTATTAAACGTTATTCTGGTTAATAATATAAGCAATATTAAGTACTGACAGTAACTGTTACAGGTACTAAGGCTAAATTAGCAAGAGTTTTAAAGCTAGGCTGAAAGATATTCAAACCAACTCTGATAGATACCGACAGTTACTCCAACAAGTTCTCAGAATAATTCATAGATATACTGAAAGTTATTTTGAAAAAAGGTACCAATTACTCTAAAAGATATTCAAATTAAATCAGAATGTACTAAAACTTGCTCTGATCGAAGAAGAAGGTTAACAATTGCCGGGTTTTATTTACAAGTGCTCCTTGTTTAAGCGACAAAAATGCTTGTTTCCCTAACAAAATATATAGCCATTATATGTTTACTTTACATACTTAACAGATTTCAAGTAACAAACGATATAATTAGGTGCTACTTAGTCTTTCAACGCGCTGCAACATGTCGTACAGTGTTTTGAAATGTACAACACGACTTTACAGTGATGCATTGTTATAATGTTAACTATGACTGAAGATAAGTAGCACTAAAAGGTTAATAAACGAACATTAAAACTTTAACTGAGTCGTTGAGTGTTCCGCAGCTTTATAGTTAATTTTTAGTAATTTTAAATATCCCGTGGATCTTCGGATTCTGAGTATCTGCGAAAGTGTTTTAAAAAACCTTTTACAGTTACAGATTATGAACAGGTCAATTTTGTTCTTTCAAACGATTCAATTAGTATATTTATTTATTTGTTTTTTATAGCAAAATTATCGTTTTCTATATAAATAAGCTATAACTCATGTATCTTTTGTAATGAATAAATCAGAGAAACTCTAAAACACCTTTTTGCTTCAAACGTCTTGCAGAGGTACTTTATTGAAACAAAATTACAAAT
>JBBPSN010000383.1:4428-20002 GCA_038093615.1 Austroboletus olivaceoglutinosus | reverse complement strand
GCGATGGAGGTGCGTGTCGCGTTCTATATTTGGCCAGAGCGCACTGACGCGCGACAGTACACCGGGTCTACTGCGTACCAAGAAAAAGGCATGACGGGTCGTCCCGTTCGGTAAGCCCCCCTTTTTTGCGAGAGACGAGTTCGCTGACGTGCGCGTTTGCAGGGCGTTGGTCGAATATGTGAGGCGTCTGTCGGGGCAAGCGTAAAACGTCGTGGCTGGCGACATATGTAGATGACGATCTAATGATGGATATATGTCAGTACGATTTACAAGGCAAAAACCCGACATTGGACGGTCGGTTTTCCAATATGGCACCGTCCGATCTTACGCTTGAGTGGCATCCAAGTGCCGAGGTCCGAAACGTGTGTGGCGATCCTTTTGGAGTTTACGCCATGCGGATGGTACCAAGATCCGGGGGATGAAAATAGAGACCAACACCTTCACTTTGAGAACGGAAGCGTGATGTTTGGCCCACGATCGCCACCGTGGATGGTCCACTACGATGGAATCGGGGACACGCCCCAGATGCAGAATTCGAGGCGAAGAGACCTGAGAGCAGGCCGTCGATAGTGTTGCATCATCTGTGCCATGGTTTAGTGGTCGAATCGGCAAGAACCTCGTCCAATGGACACTTTGACAGAGATGATGTTTCCCTTTCTTCGCAAAGGAAATACAAATACTCGTTGGCCGCATCAGCATCCCCCGAATCATGCAATTACAAGTGTAGTGCTAGAAATGTCATGCATAGTGGCAAACCAGGAGGACCAGTAGGACGCAAAGTATTCAATGGACTCGGCTGCTGCGTTCCTTGTCTCCTCGTCGCTCTACAAGCGTTGCCTGAATTCTGTGTGGAGAAGATTACTCGAGATTCGTACTAGGAGGAACACCAATGCTCACCTTGAAGCCAATCCTCGTCCTCTTTCCTCGAATCCGATTGCCTCTCGAGGACATTCCATGCTGCGTCAAGCTGCGCTGCCGCCTCATTCCGGCGTCCGAGCGCATACAAGGCTTCGCACCGCTGCTGATAAAGCGTAAAACTGAGCGCGTTCGAGTGGAATGCTCGCCCAAACATCTTGAGATTCGAATGAGAATGCATGGCAAAACGACAAAGATTGCAATGTTACCAACGAAAGGCATTCGATTTGTGGATTATTTGGAAACTGAGGATCCAGGTTGGCAAGCAAGTCGAGTGCCGTGTCGTATTCCAGTTGGCCGATACACGTCTTCGCTTCAATCAAGCGCATATGCGTCTAAAAAGGATGATCAGACGCTTCCTGCTGAGGCATCCATAGTGCTCTCACAAGGACAGCGCGGCACGCTACTTTTTCATGCTCCAGGCAACCATCGATCAGTCTCGCGACACGGACCATTGCTTCATCATGGTATCCAAAGTTAAACATGACGAGAGCCTAATGCTTAAACTGTTAAGAATCGTGGACGGGTACACACGTACTCGTCAGCGACCGACCTTGATGAGAAAGATAAACGATAGCATCTCGTCGACATCGCACTTACGGAGTAGTCGATTGAACTCTTCCTTTGCAGGTTCGACATCACCTCGACCAAAACGCGCCATGCCAATCGCGATGTATGCCAAGATGTTAGGCTGAATGGAGATTGACTGTGTTTATGCCGAGTAAGTAGCGAGAAATGGAACAGAAATTGCCAAGACCTTTTGAGCGTCCTTAATGGTCGAGCCCCATTGTCGGAGACGTGCTCTCAGAATTGCGCGGGTGGCAAGCATATGATGAAGTTTATCTTTGTGTTTTCTTTTTTCTCTCGACACGTCGGCAATCGCTTCCAATAGCCTATCTTTTCGCCATAAATCGAGTGTGGCGTCGCTAGCATGGATCAACTAGTACGGTGACGCAGTGCCAATATGCAATTTAGATTGAGCACAAAAAAAAATGATGGGCATCAACGCACGTTTAAGATAGACCCACTCGAGCCATTCTCTCTTGCTTGAAGCGGCTTTTCAGCTGGTTCGGAAATCTGCAGAGCAATATATTCTTAAAATGCAGGAAGTCTTTGACACTGTACTTACGACGTCGAGGTAGCGAGACGGAATAACATCACGGAGACGGATCAGGGTAATTTTATCATATCCGGCCATCGCGAGGCCGAATTTGGCTGAAAACGCCATGGACATGATTGTGCCAGCCGTATGATGAACGACAGGCCCAATTTGCTCGTGTGTTGTGGTGTCCCAGAACGAGAGAGAGGATGAATTGGAGGATGCAATAAATAGACCATTTGTTGCTAGCTTGATGCACCTTGAATTGCCAAAGCCATGGATGGGCCATCGAGAAAGTGTCGTACCAGTGGAAACGTCGAGGCAGTTGATATTCCCGTCTATAGACAAAGCATAGAGATGTTTGCTGCTACTCCACGCAAGGGATTCGTTCAAATATGATTTGACGCTGATTTCAAAGTCGACGAGGTGGTCGCCGTTTTCACTGTTGTAGACCCGGATGGAGTAGCGGTTCCACGTAGCAGCAATCCATCTGGCGAAAATTTGACTGCGGAGACGAAACCGTCGTGTTGCCACGGGCCAAGCAGTCGTTCGCCAGTGTGTAGCAACCAGACGCAGGCAGTATCGTCGTACGATCCGGTGGCGATTCTTGTTCCACTTGGCGAGATGTCGACTGCCCACACTTGATCGCCATGGCCCCTGACCTCAATCGTCTTTTTGTTGTTTTCTGTCTCCCATACCGTCACCACGCCACTTCTTGTCCCACTCACGATCCACTTGAAATCGCGTGATACCGCGACGCTGCGACTGGGGCTCTCCACGTCCATTGGAACTCCCTCCTCCTTTCCGTCCTCTGTTCTCCATCGTTGAATCTTCATTGCGTTACCGCCGCTGACGATGTACTTCCCATGATCAAGGAACGCAATTGAATATATGTCGTCTTGTGTGTCAATCTCGATCGGTTTCGCTTTGACTTCCTCTTGATGAGTTGCATTGGAGTTTCCTCTCAGGTCCTGATTGCCGTTAGTATAACGCTCTCAGACGCTTCACCGTAGCAGTACTCACTATTTCTGTTTCTCAAAAGCCACCTTAACATCTCGACCAGTTGAGCGGAGGAAAGGTGGATGACTCAGAGCACAGCCTAGTTGAAACTTGAAAGCTTGACTTCAAGTTCCCTCTCTTTCGGTTTGCGCTCATAAGTGTCCAATGATTCGCGCTGGCTTTGTCACGCTCTCCGCCCGGTAGTGAAAATACCCTTGAGTTACTCGAGGACGCTGACATGTCATCAGGTTTTCGACGTCGGCTTCCAGATCTTCCTACTGATAGGATTTTCGACCTTACTGCAGAGGCATTTCTGGTATTCGACGGACGCTCATGAATTCATTATGCCGCTTTCAAGATAAATGATTTTGCGTTGATACTTTGTTCGTGCGCACGATACATCGGGACATCGGTGAGCTGCTGACCGGTTTGTGCGGCTCCCGTCCCTGTTTGAAGTCTTCAGATATGCGCAGGATCTTTTCCTATGGTATCTCGCAAGCTCTGAAAGAGTTTTAGATTCAGGAATAGTATCAGACGCACATCATACTATGCAGCAGAATGTATCTGCTTCACAAGTTGACGCGCTCATGACAATGAACATGGCAAGCCAGATACTCCAATTCTCATCTATTGACGAGCAAATTCATGGTACAACACATGTGAGGTGACAATCGAAAATGTGAGACGTCTGCGCCGGATGGTTCCAGATCCAAAGTGTGAAATAGATGCCAACCTCGCACTCGTGCCACAGTGCACTAACATTAGTACAGGACGACTAGGAGAAATACAATCCCTGGGAAAATGCGCCTCATGCTTGTAGTCGCGGACATAAATCCCCACTGTCGAAGTCTTTCATCGTTATACAGATTGTTGTATGATGGACGCTCGCTCGCTCGGCAGCAACATACAACATATATAATATATAAGCGAGGCCCCAAAAGTCTACGTAAATCCAAGCTGCTGCATGAAATCCTGCCAAGCCGAGTCCAACGGAATGCCCTCGGACGAGTACTCGTCGGAGGGGAATAGCGGTTCTGGTTCAGAAGCATGAAACGCGTTCAAGGCATCTTGCTGTGCCCTGATCGTCTCCGATTCCATATAGAAATGACTCGATTGCGTGTCGATCATCGACTGCAAGAATTGCTCCGGGGTCCCATAATCAAATCCAACCGTACTAGCAGACGACGGTTGGCACTCCGAAAAGCTCTGCATATCTTGCATGATCCTGGGATGGATGCTCGACGAGAAAAGGTCGAATGAGGAATTCGGAGCATATGGAAAATTTGTCACGACGTTTGTAGACGTCGAGTAGGAGGTAGGAGGACTGGCGTATGGACGGCCAGAAGGCAAAGATGTATCGTCCGTCTTTGAAATGACACTCGTCGACCCGCCTCCAATTCTGTCAAGTTCTGATCTGGATATGGGGATCTCCGACTGGGGATCGCAGAAATTCTCCCGGCTTTTGCGCCATACCCTTTCTACATATTCCTACAGGCGTGTTACCGTCCAAGAGCACGCAAAAGGGTATGACGAAACACACCAAAAGAATAGAGGCACACTTGACGGTCGGGGCTGCCCTTTTAAAAACCTTATACACAACGTCGATCTCTTGCAACGACGACGCAGCCATGTTCGAATTCGGGGCATAAGTCACGATCATGCACATGACAATCTGCATAAGGGGCACAATTAGTATGATAAATGATTATGCTTTGTTCAACGTACGGCACCGGAAAATGCCATGGACCAAAGTATCGATGATCGTGCTACGACGGCCGGAATCCAGTTCACTGCTGACGAAAGGCCAACGATCAGCCGCCATGCAGAGCGATATGTAGCTATCACCGAGGGTCCGTATTTGTGTTTCAGCAGGTCATCTGGCATATCTTGCAATGCATGCGTAAAATAACGCCTGTGGATATTGAGCAGCACTGAGAGGTAGTGAGCATGCGAACTACAGTATCGTGGTATATTCAAGGATTAACCTACCCTGCTCCTTCCCAAAAAGAACAAGGATTTGCTGTAAGACGATCTGTTGTCCAACTTGCGCGTCACAAACACGATGAAGCTGTAGACGGGAAGGGACTGGAAAATCACGAATTTTGCGGTCCAGTTCCAATATTGTGTTGTATGTCGGGATTTTCACACCAAATGCAGCAACTAGTACTTCATGTACCATTCTACCATACCTCCATCTCCAAGCATGCCCTTTCAATGATGGATTTCTCATCTTCATATCTCAGAAATAAAATCGTACTCACAGCTCATCTCTGTCTCTCCCGCATCGTTCGTCACAGGGAATTCATCTTCGGGATATGGCACATCTATCCAATCCAGCGAAAAACTTGGTGGACGTCCGACATGAAAGCTCTGGTGTCGTGCGTGAATATACGTTAAACAAGGGTAAAGGTCGCACGCCTACAAGGAGGGTGTCCATCAGAAACAATTGCCAGAAAACGATGCCACGCTTCTGGACGACGCTCTTCTCAAGTTGAAAGCGTGCACTATGAAGGTCTTGTTGGATATCTGAGACAATTTGGCTAGTGTTAATCGCAAGGAGACGTACGGAGTCCCATCTGCGCAGGTTTGAGCGCGCTTATGAAATGCTTCAGACAACACTCACTTTATATGCAATATTGACACCGAAGCCAAGTAAAACATAGGTCTGACCGGGGTTTGTTTGTGTGGAACCTAAATGGAGCCACCGGAGGTTATGTTCCTGCCTCATTAGTGTTAGTCATACGGGTACTGTGCGGTGTGCTGGCGAAATCGACATACGACTACAGTGATTGTCTCCAATGTCCCGGTGGACGGTAAGTTGATGTCCAGCAAGACCCGGGATAACAGGTGATAGTCGAAAGCTTCAATGCTCTCACTAGGCTGATTAAAATCAAACAATGCCGCGAGAGCAAGAATACTGAAGAAATGTGCTAGGCAATGAGAACCAGCTAGTTCTTCGTAAGAACTACAATGAAAAAGTGAATCGCTGAAACGTCATAGAGTCAGGATACTCACTTTGCACGGTACACTTTCACTAGTAACTCATCGAATAACTCATGACGACTGAGTGGATACCACCTGAAAAACCTTGTCAACTCTTCCTTCTCAGTGAAACAGATTACGAACAGTGTTTCACCCCACTCCAGGTATATCTCACACAAACGTACGGCTTCCTCAAGTGGTGGTCGGTGATCCATCACAATTTGGCCTAACTCATCATCAACTGAAGTGAAACCGTATTCGAACACACATTTCTTGATCACACGTGATGGGAGACGTGAATTCTGTAGTAATGTCTCCCATGCTGATGATTTATCGAGGGAATGCTGAATAGGAACATTCGTATAAGAAGCCGTAGGAACATGGAAAGGTTAGAGTTACCCCCATTAGATACTGGAAGGATGTAAGCAATATAAGAATTTGATGCCTCGGAAAAGATCATGGGACATACCTCTGTTCGAGCCATACTATTTATGAAAGTGGATTCACCATGTGTTCCGATAGTTAGTGTTCCTGACAAGCGTGTCATCGTACCGTACAGCAAGCTGTTGAATTGATATACCAAGAGAATTGATGACACAGTCAGTTTCGGGCTCTCCCAACGATGCTTTGACAGGAGTTGATTCGGATGACGTTTCATCCGCGCTACTTTGAGAAGCGAGTGAGGTGGTACTCGATAACGAAGGATGTACGTCATTGGATATCTGTGCATGCGCACGTCGAAGGGCCTCCTCCAGCTCGCGAATTCGTGCAGACATTGCATGGATCTTGTCATGTAGATCTGCAGTGCTTGTGAGAATTAAACTGAAAGGTGCATTATACCATTGTGCCGTGAAAGAGGACAAGAACACTCACCGGTCACCTCTCACGCCGATCAGTGATCCTTGAGAACAATGATGGAGGCTAACGAATTAGAAATCTAATGCGATGATACCACGTACCTGTGGGACATATGGAACCACATCCACGCTTGACGCAACTAGCACAAGGAACCTGGCGTAACGAGATCATTCCTTCGATTCAAACCAGAACGAAGAAACAAACCCTTCGATCGCAACGGAGCTTAAGGCTGTCGTGGCATAGTTAAGCATGAGCCGCGTCACCTCCCAAAACAACCATACCGTCTACATTCCGCGCAAGAGGTCGGTATACGACCCGGCTTCTTGCGCCCACTTTGCATCGGTGATTTTTTTCTGGGCGGCAAGTGGTGTGGGGAAGCTCGCTGATCAGAGCGCGGTCCAAGCAACAACCAGTAAAGAACGGCTCGGCAAAGTCCGACGCTTTGCCATCTTTCAGGCCCGCAGAAACCATGTGGAAGGATGCATCGATGGTGCAACGTCGCCTAATCTCGCGAAAGCTGTGTTACGCTCAACCGATAAGCAGTGCAACAAAATACACTCCGTAATTACGGTCTGATCTCTTTTTCCAGAAAAAACTTTTCCTGTAAGCATTCTCCCCATTCTGGAAATGACTCATGTTTCCGTGAAAGAAGACAGACTCGGTGACCCTCAAATTCAACGACCACTCTGAATTCCTGTGTTCAAGGCTTGCGGGGATAAAGGCTTAGCGCTACGTCCTTACATGTATCATGAAAACATTCCAACAAGTAGACCTCATATGTCATTACAACTCATCTCACCCAAAGAATTAGGCCTTTCTTGGTTTGGGCGGCACATACAAGCCCTATAGCAATACAACATATACCCAGATCTCGAAAGCGGGGAGCGAGTCGTCGTCACGTTCACTTCTGTTGAAATGGTGACTCCGCTTCTCCCGTAATTTACATAATGGTCGAAACAGCCTGATCCCGTCGAATGCGGTCACCCGGTGACGTCTGTCAGCAATTATATTCTCCGCAACACAGCTGTCATTCTAGTAAGGGTCATGGTTGATACAGTCTTTCTGGTACCTTTTTACATCAGACCGACCACTTCTGGTGTATGCCCTATGGCCCAGAGATCCACTCTTTCAACGATGCAACGTACGTGTCTTTCATGTGTCATGGTCTCTGTCCGCCTAATGACTTGTTTTCAAGTTGGGTGGCAAGCCTGGAATTCGGTCGTGCACGGCCACGCTCTTCCTGAATGCGCTCGTAGATGGTATTGAGCCCAAAGAGGGGGAAGAACAAGCTACAGTGCAGTGGGCACATCTCGATATCGCTGGCGCGATGGAACATGTCATGTTCTATTTTTGGCCGCAGCGCGCTGACGCGCAACGCACGATAGTACACACGTCCTACTACGTAGCAAGAAAAGAGCATGATGGGTCGTCCTGTTCGGTGAGCCCTCGTTTCCATTGCGAGAAGCGAGTTTGTTGATGTTGGGCGTTCGTCGAATATGCGAGGCATCTGTCGGGGCAAGCGTAGAGCGACACGATCTAATGATGGATATTTCAGTACAACTTACGATGTAAAAACCCGGCGTCGGACGGTCGGACGATGGAATCGTCCAATCTTGATTTCGCCCGTCAGTTCTTTTTGTTATCACCGATCAGTATGAATCCTTTTGGAGTTGAAGCCATGCGCTGAATGGGTTCCAAGATCCTAGGGGTAAAAATAAGCCCAATCTTTTGAACGCATGCATGTAATTATAATGGTGGGCCGCCGGCCCATCGCCGCCGTACATGTTCCATTGCGATGGAGCAGCGGAACTTCACTGGGAGTGAGGAGCCGGTTCAAGGAGAGCGGAGTTTCGTTCAGTCCAAAGAAACGCGACGTCCATCACAGTCACCGATCGGTCGTCGTGAACTCGACCGATGATCCTTGCTCTCCCAAAGCACTACGGTACTAGAAATGTCAGCAGGCGTCTTTGAGAAAGGCTTCGAAAGCACAGTGCATAGTGATATACCGGGAGGGCTAGTACGACGCAATGTGGGCATGGTGGTCAGTATACTGGCTTTGTGCAAGATAATGTGCCTAGTGAACTCGGCCGCCCCGTTGCATAGCCTCATGGCTCTAGAAGAGTCGCCTGAATTCTGTGTAGAGATCAGTCAAGCGCTCATAGATATCCGTAGGTGTAGCGCTGATACTCACCTTGAGGCCTTTCCTTGACATCTTTTGTGGAGTCCGATTGCTGCTCGAGATCGTTCCATGCTGTGTCAAACTGTGCTGCCGCCTCGTTCCGACGTCTGAGTGCATACAAGGCTTCGCACCGCTGCTGATAAGACGTGAACCGGAACGCGTCCGAGTTGAATGTCCACCCAAACATCTTGGGATCGAATAAGAATATCTGGATTGACAACCAAATAATACGATCATACCAATGAAATGCACTCGATTTGCGGACTATTTGTATAATGATGAGGGACTTGCAGATCTGTGAGAAGTTCGACCGCCTTGTCATATTCTTGTCTGTCAATATATGTCTTTGCTGAAATCAAATCCATATGCGTCTACAAAGGATCATCAGGCGGGTCCCGCCCGAGATATCTTACACACTCACTTGGACGGCACAACGACGATCAGGCCAGCGACATGGGCCTTCGCGTCATCACGGTGTCCGAAAGTAAACATGACAATGGCCTAGCGGTGTAACCGATAGGTATTGTGGACGGGTAAATATGTACGCATTGGCGACCGACTTTGATGAGAAAGACAAACGAGACGATCTCGTCGACCTTGCACTTGTACAGGAGCCGGTGGAATGCTTCCTTGGCAGATTTGACATTTCCTAGACCAAAACGTGCCGTGCCGAGCACAATGTATGCCAAGATGTTGGGCTGAATGGAGATTGACTGTATTCGTGTTGAGTACGGAAAAATGTAATAGATGAGAATGGATGAAACCTTTCGAGCGTCCATGATCGCCGGTGACCATTGTCGGAGACGTGCTCTCAGGAACGCGCAGGTGGCAAACATGATGGATGTCGATCCTTGAGTTTGTGTTTCTCTCGTGACATGATATCAATCACTTCCAAGAGCCTGTCCTTTCGCCACAGTTCGAGCGTGGCATCGCTAGCGTGGATTACCTGCGGGAAACACACATGCAATTCAGAGCAAGCACAAACCAAATAGAGACAGGCGGCAACGCACTTTTAACAATGCTTGAGACCCGCTCGAACCTTTCTCCTCTGCTCGAAGGGACTCTTCTTCGGATCGGAAACCTGCGGAACAATTCATCACTGAAAAGGGGGATGTCTTTGAGTTTATTGCACTTACGACTCGAAGGTATTGAGACGACAAGGTTTCACGGAGATGGATCAGAAAGATTCAATTGTCTCCGGCCATAGCAAGGATGAATTTGGTCGAAATCGCCATGGACTCGATAGTGGATGTATGATGAATGACAGGCCCAATTTGCTCGTGCTACAATATCCCAAAATGAGACAGAGAGCGTGTTGGATGCTGCAATAAATAGACCGTTTGATACCAGCGTGGCGCATATTGGATTGGTAGAAGCATGGGTGGACCACTGAGAAAGTATTGTACCAGTAGACGCGTCGAGGTAGTTGATTTTGCCGTCCTCAGATAAAGCGAGTAGATGTTTGTTGCTACTCCAGACGAGAGATTCGTTCAAATAAGACTTCAGGCTGATTGCAAAGTCTACGAGGCCGCCGTTTCGACTGTCGTAGACTCGAACAGTGGATTCGCAAAGCCATGTGGCTGTGGCAACGAGTCCGTCCGGCGAAAATAGGACCGCGGGCACCAAATCGTCGTGATGCAACGGGCCGAGCAGCCGCTCGCCCGTAGATTGCGGCCATACATTCAAGGCAGCGCCGTTGTCTGACCCGCTGGCGATTCTTGTCCCACTTCGCGAGATGTCGACAGCCCAAACTTGAAGCTTGATCGCTGTGTCCTTTGATATCGACCCTCTTTTTGTTGCTTTCTGTATCCCATGCCGTCACCACGCCATTTTTCGTCCCACTTACGATCCACTTTGAATCGCATGATACCGCGATGCTGTGAATCCAACTCCGTCCCTGCGTTCATTGGCACTCCCTCCTCCTTCCAGTTCTCTGCTTTCCAACGCCGAATCTTCTTTTCGTTACCGCCGCCCACGAAGCAGTGTTTCCCATCAGGAAGGAACGTAATTGAACATATGTGGTCTTGTGCGCAATCTGGATCGCTAAGTTCGCTTTTTCTTCCGCATTGGAGTTTCTTCTCAGCTCTTTGTTACCGTCAGTATGACGTATAGGCAAAGTACTCACTACTTATGTTTGCCGAGACCCACCCAAACAGATTCGACATGTTGCAAGAACGAAGGAAAGAAGGGTGCGCAGTTCTGACTCGGAGTGCACAGTTGTCACCTTGTTCAAGGTTGAAACGTTGACAGTTCTTTATTGGTCATATCATGAACGCCCATTAGGCGCTGGCGCCCCCCTGCCACATCGCCAGGCTCATTTTGATGCAAGGCAAGGCATGGAACGCGCCGCCGTGAAACTTTGATGCAAATGTTGGTTTACTCGCGATACAGACCTAGTGGGTAGGTTCATATTTCGTACCACCAGTGACTTCTCCGTTTCACCAACTCACTGAGGGACCATTCATCGTGACAAGTTGCAAAGATTCATAATATAAATATTGGGATTAGGAGGTTTTTTCTTTTTCTTTCTTCTTAAACGGTACCCTACCACTCTATTGTCCCCTCCTCAAGCTATGTCCATCGCCAACCCGAATGGTATCAACACGTACGCACGCAACAAGTCCCGCACTCAAACCCGATGCCGCACATCGTCTTCCAACACCTCCATCTGAATTGCCCCCGATCCACTTGCTTCCCCGACGTCTTCTCTCCCCTCTGCCTTCCCAGGCCCATCCACAAACGCGATCGCAGACATGGCCGCGGTCTCGCTATCCACAACAGCGCGCGACACCACGCCGAACCCGCTGTCGAGCCCCTGAACGACACCCTTGGAGTCACGATCACACATCTCGCGCACGCTAATGATGAACCGCGGCATCAGAGGGGTTACGGCGACGTAGCACAACGAGACGACGAAAAGATCCCCAGTGTTGTCTTCTGGTAACAGCGTGACGATGTGCAGGAGCACGTTCCTATGGAGAGGCAAAAAAAACGTCCGTGTTAGCTTTTGGTTCAAGGCCGTGCAAGTGCCGACATAGGTGGGCACAACGAGAAACGAAAAAGATGAAAAGCAAATCAAGCAAAGGAAACATACACAATGAAATAAATAAGCCCATCTGTTGCAAATTGTTTCATGTACCGGTTTGGTTGCCATCGTTTGGTCGCTTTATACATCGTAGTTGCCTCCTTCAGAGTCTTGGCGACCGCAAGAATGAGAAGCATAGCAGCAAGAACAAAGCGCGGGATCGCATCATATAATGGAACGTTAGGTGGGATATTGCTACTGAATGATATATTGCAGTAATAGAAATTGAGAAGATGAACACTTTGAGCTGGAGGAAATGGTTAGGATTATCTTGATGCCATATTGAGTTCGAATCCAGACGCACCTGAAATGCTGGTGCTTGGGTTATCATAGAGGCCTAAAAGAACAAAGGTAACAATGATCTGTGGTATATAGATAACCAGGAGGACTGCAAGGATTGTCTTGGACTGTTGCCATAATGCATACACCCGTAGGATCATCACCACTACGAGTCAGTATCAGAGACGGAGAAATGATGAAGGAATACCAACTCACGATCACAAGCATAAAGGAATATTGGGAACTCCCAGAGAGCAAGCAGAAAGGTCGCAATACCTTGATAAATATATGATTCATACCAGCATTGGGCAAGACAGAAATCAAAGGGGCTTACATCTGTTAAATCATTGTAATACAGTCTCCGATCGGTGTTAGATACCTACACCTAAGAGCGGCAAGACGTGCATTAATAACAGATATTGTGCAAAGCACCAAAACTAACATTTGAAGGGTCCTGGATATAGACACCACCATCTGTGAATATTTGTAATCAGTTCGATTGCCTTCCTTTTTAACTCGGAACATACAGAGCCCAGTGAGGCTTGAACACAAACTGGTCAGCTGTGAGCTCGTTGATACAGTGAAGAACTAGACATACAGGACCCAGCAGAGACCGATGTAGCGGACCTACACAACCATCAGTTTGGTATCAGGATCCACCGGTCGGGGCTGTACTCACCACCACGTATATCGTTGAAACCCAAGTCCAGGGTTGGCGCTGTGGAGTAATGAGAGATTCGGCGCTCTATTTGGTAGTATCATGGCGCTCTTACCCAGATGTATTCTACCTTTGCATTTTGTCAGCCAACTAAGAATACGGTGCCAGTGGGAGAGCGAAATAGTATACCTCGCGCGGAAAGTTTAGTACTGCAACGACAGAATTACCATGGTCAAGAATGGCATCGTGCACAATGCTGAGTCACTCACGATAATCATAAGAAACGGCGGTTACGACAAAAACTGCATTTGTCTGTGAGATTGATCACTCGGCGGAAGAAGCGAGTAACTGCACCTGATGCATAGTTTTGCATCATGAGATTCTCTACAATAGGCTGCAGGTCGACGGACATATTTGAAAACCAAGATGCAAGCAGGGATCGCGGGGAGGGGGAGAATGGCAGTAGACTCAAGAGTCCCACGACATTTATGTTTGTGACACTCATACAGACGCATTTGGAAGAACGTGACTTGCAGTGCCGTGAATAATCGATTGATCGGTGGCCCATAGATCCCGCCCATTTATGTCATTCGGTGATCGCTTGGTGTCATCACGGTCAGAGAGATTCCATCCCTCGGTCTGCTAGTATGTATGCATTCTGTTGACCAGTGCGACCTCGGAAGTACATACCTTTGCCCTACGTTGAGGTCATCCTTGGTAATCAATTTGAGCCGGCCCCTGCAGGGATCGGGGGTAATGGACTAATGGTAACCAAAATTAACCATCATGATGAAGAATCGCCGCCCGCGCGGTCACGCTACTTCTATCATAGAAATCTTGACGGTGAGTTGAATCAGTGTGAATTCGGTCCCCTCGCAGCCCAAACGCTCAAGCCTGAGGATCAAGGAGATAGTGGCTGTAGTTCCGCTGACTTCTGCCCGGGTGAGAACCTCGCTGCACGCGGCGCGCAGCGCTCAGCGTGTTCTCTTGCTCGCAGACCAGCCAAATTTCCCACGCCATTCCTGTCACCACATGCTGCGACAAGTCCTCGGCGCTCCTCGACGCATCGTCACGCACAGCGTCAGCTTAGCCCACGCGGGACAAAGTATCCCTCACCCTCTCTTTCTATGCATACTACCACGTATCTTTATCTCGGAAACAGTGTACGTGTCGATATCCGAGCAACCCCTGGCCCTATTACATACTGGCAGCTTGCATGCTAAATTTCTCTTTCGTAGGTCTTGCTCGTCGTCATTGGATAAGATAATGGGCAACTTCTGACTGAATCTCCGCAGTCTGAACACATCCGCGGGTAAGTGCTCTCCAGTGATACGGAACATATTCCGTGCAAAAAAACGGCCCCCAAAGTGTGGCATACAGCATCAGACAGGGGAGCAATGAGAAAAATGGCGCAATCCTCAAAAGCTTCCGGGGCATAGCCTCCCTATCAATCACATGCCCCTTCATAATTACAGTAATGCATCGCTCCAGTTCGTGCGGCCCCTGAACGTGATATTCTGGACTTCAACTCTAACTCATTGGACTTGCTCAGTGACTGATTACGAATTCACACCTCCAATTCTGCATTGTCAGGATTGGTTCTACCTACATGGTACCTGAAATCACTCACGATTCCATCAAGGGGCCCCGGCAACCTCCCTGCCTCCATGTAAACCACTGTTATCGGTCGAAAAAGTTCTTTGTGAGATTGTGAGCAAACCCTAATTCCTTTCTGCGTCCATCCCGTCTGATCTCTGATTGATTAGGAACTTCGATGTGCCAACGTTGTCGCTTATTCACATTCCACGCGCGAAGTATTCAGTCCGAGGCAAGGAAAAATCACTGATCAACGCGCGATGATCAACACCGTGACCGCATTAAGTCGACACAGATGGGAAACCGAAACATAGAGGCATGGTCACCTGCTACTTGCATTTTCCCAGCATCATCGACGTGTAGCTTCGATTCGTATAGTTCCCCAACTTAAAGTTTGATGATCGGTATGTTCGTCTCAACGGAGGTCCCAAATCACCGACGCGCTCTTCAGGGAAGGTCACCAATTGAAATCTAGAATCGGTGACGTGAGTATTGGTCGACGCACGAGCCATATCACAAGCCATAAAGAACGGCCTGAAGACCTCAGCTCCTCACTCCACCCTCTTCACCTCAGTGTGACTGTCGCGCTGACTGCATATCTAGGATCATCCCGACTGCGATGGATCTTGGTTGGGAAATCCATAAACGTAGGGTTCTCCAGCACCTCATCGATGTTGGAATATTGCGAATTTGAGGAAGGTTTTTGTTACGATCCTGCACCTGAAATATTTCCTTATCTGTCAGCATATCATCGATATCTATATCAAACACCTTGCAGTAAACGACACTTGGGGTAGCATCGATTGCGCTACGATGCAGCACTGGATAAGAGATGAAATTAAAGTTACACTGGCGGGCCAAAAAAAATGTGCATTAGGACGACTTAAGAGACTGGGTATAACACAAACAAACAAAATATGCGCA
>JBBPSN010000381.1:0-20061 GCA_038093615.1 Austroboletus olivaceoglutinosus | reverse complement strand
GCATGGAATTGGCCAAGTACCCTACGTAAGCTGCCTAGCCGTGCAACCACATTCATCTCATGGCACTGCTGCATAGCCAACAGCGAATTCGTTTCCAACCGGGCTCATCACTGCGAAAGGTGATTACGTTGGTACTGAGCGCTCGAATGCTCGTTGCGGTGCATTGTCTTCCATAGATCATCTCGAATACTTCCCGCCCCCGGATCGCACAAATGACGACGAGCTGCTCCCATGGAGACATGAGTCGTTCGTGACTAGGTACTTACACAGTGTAACTTAGTTCACTAGCGACTTGACGCCTACGTAATCCGTGGATGATTCTCGGCTGCACCGCCACGCACCACGCGGGTCTAGAAGCCATCACTCTTTGGTCCGTCGGCGAATTATCGTACTGCAGGAGGCAAAAGCTATGATAGGTTTCACATCCCGGCGAGGAACACGCGCCACCAGCCCGAGCTGTGCTCGACTCATCAACACAAGCGCGTCTTTTGTATTCGCAGGGGACAGGGCGGGCATCCATGCCCATAACGAGCCCGGTGACATGACAGGTTCGATGCCACTCCGGAACGCCACCGCGGATCAACTCAATCAGCGCCCATGTGATCGTTCCATTTTACCCTGACTCCGTCCGCGTCACTTCAAGTCCTTCCCATGCTCTCGTGAACCTCGTGGGTAGTCTTCTAGCATGGATACATCCACTCGCCGTTCCTGTGGTCATTAAAATGGATGCCGCTTGAACGACCAAAGGTATAAAAGCCGTCGCGCTTTGCAGAGAAAACCCCAGGCTCGTCTGCGAACCGCTCCACTTCGATCACATCCTCGTTCAACATGTTTGTCCTCCTTACCACCTTTGCTCTCACTGCTATGGCCGTCTTCCAGGGTATGTCGTCATCGTACCCTTTGTCCTTGCTTCTCATTCCCGTGTAGTCCAAGCTGCTGCCGTCCCTGCCAACTGTGATCGTAACACGACTATCGCCTACGGCGATACCTGCAACAGCATATCTGCCCAGTACAACGTCTCCACGTGAGCCTCGTCGTCCTCGACGCTGATAATGTCGATGCTCACGCTTTCCATAACCAGCTACCAGCTCGCAGCAGTGAACGAGGGGGTAATCAACGCGGATTGTTCCAACCTCTACGCGGGGGAGGTGAGTCATTAATGTCGTGCATGCTTGACATGGATGCTAAATCTTGCACAGGTCATCTGCCTTGGTCTCACCGGGCAAGACTGCAACACCACCTACGTCGTGCAGTCTGGCGATTCTTGCACTACCATTGCGAACAAGTTCGGCATTCCAAGGAACACGCTCCTCACGAACAACCCCATTCTCAACCCCATCTGCACGAACCTCTACCCCAGCGAGGTCAGGCATTTTTCGTTTCATTTCCATGAACGGGGATCGCTGAATTTTTCTACAGGTCCTGTGCGTCTCTAGCACGATCTATGTCCACTTGTAATGTACTGGCGACGAAGTCCTAGTCACGATGGGTGCTTTGGTAATTCGATATGAATGTACTTGTTCCTAATACGCGCGAAAATGTGTCACGGAAGTTTTTTTGGTCATTCATTTCTCGGTCATCGTTTGTCATCGCTCGTCATTGAGGTCATCACTCGTATATATAGTGCTCCGTAGTTCTCTTCCTTCTCCGAGTCTTTTTCTAGGTTCGGAAGCCTTGGACAGGCTGGAGTCGCGTTCCCTTGGTAAGATGGTGCTGATTAGAATCACTGGCATTGCATGCGCGCCGGACGAAGACGTCAGCCGTACTTAAGGTTGATGTCCCTCTCTGACCACGTTGGCGGCCTTGGCTATAAACGCACTACTGCATAGCTCCAGCATCCAATCGAACCCACATCTCACAGTGTTGACGGCTAAAGGGCTGGTGTAGTATGAAGGTGGGTGGCACGGAAAGACATCTACAACTAGCCGAGTCGCTCAGGCAACCGGCGGCCCCGACTCGAAAGTGCATCTCTGCATTCTCATCCTGTTTTTGCACCATGCGTCATAACTCGAAATCCGCATATACCATGGACGTAAAGCCCGCCTGCAGCAGCAATAAAACATCGGCGAACGGCAAACTGCATCTATTGCGCTGGCAGTGCCAAGAAAGCCAGTTAGGATTACCTCCCAATAATCTGAAGCATTTCAATTTCTAACCCGTCATCCCTAACCGAGACGTCAGGATGGATGACAACCCCCAGACCCCAAGCGGCCAGCAGGTAACAACAAGTCGACGGTAAGCACAGTGACATTGATCAGGCTGACAGTGTGGAGGTGGCTGACTAGTGAGGGACCGCTGCAGGTGTACACCGAGGTTCGAGGGTGGGTTGGATGGAGATAGAAACGGCCAAGTGCGCATTGGGAAACGGCCGGGTGCACCGTGCAATAAGCAGGACTCAGGGGAGACCACGGTGCCAAGGCAATTTCTCGATGCTCGGTTCCCACCCCTCCGATACCACTACCTTGGACCTAGGTAACAGTTACAGACTTACAGTTCCTCCGGGTCCGATCTCTCCCTTGTCATTGTCAGCGACACCGACATCGACATCGACGCCGACCCCCTCATCAAAATAAGTCTGCTGTTTTGGTGATGGTCAACAATGATCCATCTTCAAGTGATTGAAGTTGAACGTAAGCCTTTGGGACGACGGAACGCTGGGTCCAGGAAAACTATGTGGTCGTCAACGTCACAAGGTACGCGCGTCGCGTCCACGCGTTTGTTTTGTATTTGCGAGGACCGACCTGTACTGACAGGGTAGGCATTCGTGCATATGACGGGCCGTCCGATCTGGGCTTGGTGTTTAAGTTACAACTGCGGATTGAGTGAGTCATTGCCGCCCAAATGACACTGCGTTCCTTTTCGTCTCCTCGTTGGCACCAGTCCGCATCGTCCTGGGGTATTAACACACCCACTTGTCGCTTGGGTGTCTCCGCAGCCAATGACTTGGTAACCGTTTCGTCTCCTCGCTAGCACTAGTCCGCATCGTCCTGAGGTATTAACACACCTGCTTGTTGCTTGGGTGTCTCCGCAGCCAATGACTTGGTAACCGTTTCGACGGCCGAAAGGTATAAAAGTCGTCACATCTTGCAGAGAAAACCTTAGACTCGTCTGCAAATCGCTCACTTCGTTCACACCTTCCTCGTTCAGCATGTTTGCTCTCGCCACCACCTTTGTTCTCGCTGCTATGGCCATTCTCCAGGGTATGTTGTTGTCGGTACCATTTGTCCCAGCATCTCATTCTCCTGTAGTCCATGGCCAAGCTACCATCCCTGCCAACTGCGATCGCACTGTATCCGTCGCTGCAGGCGATAATTGCGCCAGCATTTCTGCCCAGGACAATGTCTCCACGTAAGTTTTGTGATTCTTGGGGCTGTTAGTGCCGACATAAACTCCCGCTACGTTTTCAACAACCAACAGCTACCAGCTCGCAGCGGTGAACCCCTGGCTTAATGCGGATTGTTCCAACCTCGTCGCGGGAGAGGTGAGATATTAACGCCGTGCAGGCTGACATGGGCGCTAAATCCTGCATGTACAGACCATCTGCATTGGTATCGCCGGCCAAGACTGCCAAGACACTTATGTCGTGGGGACCAACGAGTCGTGTGCTGAAATCGCGAGCCGGTTCGGCATTTCAACGAACACTCTCCTCGCGAATAACCCGAACCTCAACGCGATCTGCACGGACCTCTTCCCTACCGAGGTCAGACCTTTTTCGTATCATTGCCGGAATCAAAATGATTGCTGATCCTCCCTACAGGTTCTGTGCGTGTCTAGCACGATCTATGTCAACTAGTCGTCGTGATTCGCATGGCCAATTTAAAACGTGTGCTGATATTATGCGCGTCAAAAATGGTGTTTGGTAAATACAAGTGTTATTGTACATACTTGCTCCAAGAATACATGATTGTGTGGCAACGATGGGCCGGGTGGACACCATTCACTTTTGACAGATCTGTTTCCCGAAAACCATGACGAGGACATCAACCCAAAACGAAAACGGCGAGCTGACATATTCATCTTACACAGGACGAATTGGGTTGTACATCCTTTTCCTACTCACGACGTTGATTTTATTTCAATCTGTCTATCCCCTGAGTCCATGCGAGGTTTAGGGCACCAGCGCACTTATGCAATCCCTTCAAGCTGCTTCTCTGCAACTGGAAAGATCGCGATCACGCCTTGGGTCGTCCAACGCTTTCTTGAACGGCCGACAGGTTGGCCACGACCGCACTGCTATCCTGCATCCGTTTGAACTCGTCGTACAGCTTTTGAACGCCACGCGTCGTGTCTGCGATGAGCTGCTGCTCCGTCGGTGGCCCACTCTGGTTCGTGCCGTTCTGTGCAGGCAAAGACGCGGGTGCGGGAAGTGGGTACGCCCCGACGCCGGATTGGCGGAGCAGGTCCGCGAGAGTGTGTAGGGCCTGATCGAGCGCTGCCAGATCCGCTGAAGAGATAGGAGAGTTAGACGGAACACGCTCGAAATGGCGCAGAAGTTGACCTTTTGTCTGTGCTGGATTGACGCCAGCCTGGTACGCGTTTTGTCTGGAATAAAAGGCGATGAACGTAGGCATGAGCATCTTGAAGAGGTAAAGAGAAAGTGAGTGTGAGTGTGCCAGACGTACATGCCATTGGACGCGCTCCGTGCAAGCGCGTTCACCCGAGCGACCTGCTCCATGGCGATCTGTATGTTTTGCTTGAACAACTCGGGCGCGTTCGCGTCTACGAGGGTCGAACTGCTCGTGGTTCCCGTGGTCGTGTCTTGAGATAGAGAACACGACGACGAAACGGGATTGAAGCCACTCGTCGACGACGACTGACTCGAAGGGACCGCAGAGAGGGAAAATGTTGTGGGTGCCGTCGCCGCGACGGTGACGGCGTTGGAGGACTGAGAGGAGGGTTGGGACGCTTGGGACGTCGTCAAAGACGATTGACTAGCGCTGGTAGTGGTGGTCGCGGTGACATCCATGATCCCGACGACGATGGCCATCGCGACGATCGAACCGCCAACCGCACGTCTTCCGCCCATTGCCACCATTGCCACCACCCTACAACTCGCGACGGGCACCGCAAAGCTCCTCGAGGCTCTCGAGTACCTATGTACGCTCTACCGACCGCAAGTACGCGGCTCGCGAAGACGACGGCGAGCGCGTAGTGAAGAAAAGGGCAAGGCCGGCAATGACGATGGCTATGGCGACGTCGACGACGCCCAACAGCTCCAATCCGGCGCGTTCGAGCGCGCCTATGCCATTCGCTGGCTCACAGCGCTCATCGCCCAACTCGAAGCTTGGCGAGAACAATACTCACCCACCTCGAGCCTGAGCCTATCCAACACCCCCCAGCTCGATTGCACACCTACCATCGACGATACCGATACCCTCCTGCAGCAAGCCGCCTCCCTACTCGCGACCTGCGCCGGGGTCGCAGCCGCTGGCAAAGTCCAACGCCGATTCACCTTTCATGTGTCTCTTCGACTCGCCTCTCTCGACGCTGGCAAGCCTGAGAATACTCGGACACAGATACAGACGCAGATCGACGTCCTATTGACCGACATTCCCCTGGACAACCACAACTACGCGAGCGTCGGGGCGCAGACATGGGGTGGGGCGTGCGTGCTGGCAGAAATGATCGCGGAACGCCCCGACCGATTTGGTTTACTGAGGTCGGAATCTCCTACGACCCACTCCAGGGGTAACAGCCTTGACCATCATCATGATCACTGTGATGTCGCCCTCTTATCATCACTAAACCCAAGCCCTGCTCGACAACGCCCCCTCCGGATCCTCGAGCTAGGTGCAGGCACTGGCCTGGTCGGGTTAACGGTCGCAAAACTCCTGCAAGTACTCCCTCCCCCAAAAAGTACGCGCTCCAATCCCAATTCGAGTTTCTATCCGACCCTCGATCCGCCAGCGACCGTCGTCCTCACCGATTTTTACCCCGCCGTGCTCAATAACCTTCAGTCCAATATCGACGCCAATTTTCCACTCGCTCCCGGAGACCACGAAGATACTAACACGGTCCATGTCTACTGTCATCCTCTGGACTGGTCCTCCTTCCCGGAGATGTCAAAAAGTCAAATACCCAACGTCCTGTCGACTCCATTCGACGTCGTCTTTGGTGCAGACATTGTCTACGAAACACAGCACGCCATCTGGATACGCGACTGCCTTACCTCGCTTCTCCGCCGTCCATACCCACGTCCACACCCGGACAGCTCGAGCTCGACCGAGGATCCAGCGTTCCACCTCGTGATTCCTCTGCGTCCGACGCATGCGTTCGAGTCTAGCAATTTCGAGGCCGTGTTCGGCGTGCCGCCGCTTGGTCGTGGCTCGGACGAAGACGGGCCCCAACGAACACTGACGATTCTCTCGAAAGAATTCATCGTTTGTGAAGCGTATGGAGATGAGCGGAACCGCATGGACGATGACGTGGAATATGTTTACTATCGTATCGGATGGTCCAAATGATTAGACGAATGACGAGCAAGAATTTTTCAGAACTGGGTGATCAGCAATCTCAGGGGCGCGAAACGCCGCCTCCGACTGGCTCCCGACGCGATTCCCTTTCAAACGGAGCGACCGAAAAGGACCTTTGGCACGTGCTGCTCAGTCCTTGGCCCCATCACGGCCTGATGACACGTTTTGTTAGAGCGGGAGGGCATGGCATCTCGTGAATCCGAAATAGTATGTAAACTCGTTGCCAGTGACTTGCGATGTCACCGTCACCTACAAACTCGAACGGCGTTTGAGTTGAGCCAAAGTCTCTCATGTTCTCCAGCATCCAATTGATGTCACACAGTAGGTCCGAGCGGGTATGGTGGGCACGGAAAGAAGGTTAACCATCTGTCGGAGCGTGAGGCAGAGGCGATGGAGTGCGCTCGGACGAGAATGTGGGGACAGAGAGACTGGTCTATTGGACTCGTACTCTAGACCCTATTTATACTACTGTGCACTATTCAGTAGTCTACTCAATGGGCTGACTGATGTTACTGCCCCTTGGTAGGAGCGGTAGTTTGTCATTGTTTGTTGCTAATGATTTAGTCGACACACTCCGAACTGCACTATTCAGCCTCATAACTTGCGCCTGCAGCGTCGGACAAGACCAGATGTAAAACATACATCAGCTACATTATATTAAGTACTGGTCACTCAGTAATCTGGAGCACTTCAGTTTCTAACACGCCATCCTCTTCACCAGGTCAAAGGCTGATCCAACCTTGAACCCACATTCCCAAACGCCTGACAAATGCCATGTTTCAACCGAGACGTGAGGATGGATGTCCAACCTCAAGCGGCCATCATGTAACTTGAAAAGTTGCCAGTGAGCGCGGCGACATTCATGCTGAAAGTGTGGAGGTAGTTGCCTAGTGAGAGACCACTGGAGGTGTACACCGTACTTCCCAGAGTGGAAGGCAGATGGACTCGATAGAAACAGCCAGGTCAGTGGCATCAAGTTTCTAAAGAGACGGCAGTGCCAATTCAATCTCGAAGCTTGGTTCCCACCCCTCTGGTATCACTACCTTGGGAGGTGACTTACAGTTCTCCCTTTGAAGTTCGGACTTAGTTCCAGTCCGCTCGGATCCCCTTGAGTCGTCACGCGTCACTGGCGATACCCGGGCCGACATTACTTAAGACGCAGATGTCCCCATCAAACGAGCCTCTCTCCAAGTTGCGACATGTTCCGGTGGTGGCCGATTCAGCTTCAAGTGAAAGTTGAGAATGTATCGTAAACCTTTGGGACGACGTTCGGAACGCTGGGCTGTGCTCAGGAACACTGTGTCCAGGAAAATCACGTAGTCCTCAACGCCACTATGCGGCCCATCGAGCGGTACGCGTACACGCGTCGTCTTGTATTCGCAGGGACTAACGTGTACTAGCAGGATATGTAAGCATTCATACTATGATGGGTCGTCTGATCTGCCGTGGGCTTGATGAAGCCAATATGGTTTCCAAGTTACATCCGCGAATCAAGACATTGCCCCCCAAATAACACCGCGTTTCATCTCGTCTCCTCCGCTCTGACTCCAGTCCGCGTCACTTTTTCTGATCCTTCCCATGACTCCGTGAACGCCGTGGGTAGTCCTCGAATATTAACACATCCAGTTGCTGTTTGTGTGTTTCTGCCGCTAATAAAATGGAAGCCGTTTGAATGGCCAAAAGGTATAAAAGCCGTCACGTTTTACAGAGAGTACTCCAGGCTTTTCTGCGAACTGTTCCACTTCCATCACACCCTCCTCGTTCAACATGTTTGGTCGCGTCGCCACCTTTGCTCTCACTGCTATGGTCATCTTCCAGGGTATGTTGTCGTCGATGTCATTTGTCCTCGTATCTCACTCTCGTGTAGCCCAAGCTGCCCTCCCTGCCAACTGCGATCGCAACATAACTATCACTGCAGGTGAGACTTGCGACAGCATATCCGCCCAGTACAACGTCTCCACGTAAGTTTTGTGGTTCTTGAGGCTGCTGGTCTCGGCATGAACTCACCCTACGTTTTCATCCAATAGCTACCAGCTGGCAGCGGTGAACACTGGAATCATCAGCACGGACTGCGCCAACCTCTACGTGGGGGAGGTGAGGCATTGACTCCGTACATGCTGACACGGACACTAAATCCGCTATAGGTCATCTGTCTCGGTCTCACCGGCCAAGACTGCGAAACCACTTATGTCGTGGGGACCGACAACACATGTACTGGAATCGCGAGCGAGTTCAACATTCCGCTGAGCACGTTGCTCACGAACAACCCGAATCTCAACCCGATTTGCACGAACCTCTACCCTGACGAGGTCAGACCTTTTTCCCCTCACTACCAGAATCAAAGGATGCTGATTTTTCCTACAGGTTTTGTGCGTCTCTAGCACGATCTATGTCAGCTTGACGTGATTCACATGGCCAATTTAAAACGTGTGCTGATATTATGCACATGTATTGTACATACTTGCTCCAAGAATACATCATACATGATGATTGCATGGCAACATTGGGCCGGTGATTCTCTACGATTTTGACGTTGTTCTTTAATAGATCCATCGACGAAGAGAACATCCAAAAATTGAAAACAGCGAGCTGACTTATATTCATCTTACTATGCAGTGCCGAGTTAGACCCAACTTCACTAAAAATACTAGCAGCGGGCGCCGTTGACGAGAGCATGACATTATTGGCCCAGTTGCGAAGTTGTACATACCAAGTCAGATCATTGATATTGAAGAGCGGCCTCGGCGCCGTGGGGAAACCACAAACCCTCGCCAACCTCAGCGCGCTCCGGCCCGGAGAGTGGGCACAGTGCTCTTGTCCGGTTTCGGCAGCTCTCAGTGAGCTTTTTAGCGAAATCCTACTCAATCCATCATATTTTTCTAGATAAAGTTTCCAAATGTGCTTTCTTCCCTGAGGAGTCCGTGAGACTATGAAGATTTCGTGTTCGTAAGTAGTCGAACAAAATAAAACAGCCTTGCAGGAGAAGCTCTTGGCGAATGGGGAAGGTCGATTGTTCCAAACACCTGTAAAGTAATATTACCAGCATCAAGGTCGGAGCCAAGGCTTCCCTCAGAAGTTAATGCAAGCATTCGCCACTGGCCCTGACAGGACGGGCATTCAAGCTTCAAGCCCGTCATGCTGTCCGAGAATACCAACCTACTTGATCGGACTGTCGCAGAATGCCACACAATATCGGGCATCTCGGACAAAGGCGCAGGAGCAACGCATTTTCTGTGCCCGGACATCTGTACTTACTATTATGTGAGTAACAGAAGGAGTAGATGGGAGTTTTGAAGTGAAATGGACTAACTGACGCCAGGATGATCAGGTTAGGACCCCGCAACCCGCCCATTTCACTTTCCTGTTTCATATCCTAAGTAGCCGACGGGCCAGTACGTGTCCGACTCTTCGCCGCTATCAAAACGGAAGCCATTTGAACAGCGAAGAGGTACAGAAGCCGTCCGGTCTTGCAGACCAAAACCCCAGGCTCGTCTGCGAAACCTGTGATCTTCAGGTACACCCTCATCGTACAACATGTTTGGTCTTGCCATCCTTGCGCTCGCTGCTAGTACGGCGGTTTTCCGAATCCAGGGTATGCCGTCATCGCCGTGTCCTTTGCACATGGTTCTCATCCTCGAGCAGCCCAACCTCTCATCCCCGCCAACTGCGATCGCTTCCTGTTCGTCACTTCAGGTGAAACTTGCGACAGCATATGTGCCCAGTACAACGTCTCTACGTAAGTCGTCCAGTTCTTGACCCCGTTGGTGTCGATGTTTTAGTAAACGACCCTTACTAGCTACCAGCTCGCACTTGCGAACCCCCAGATTAACGCGGGTTGTACCAATCTCTTCGTGAACGAGGTGAGGTACCCTTTCTGTGGATGCTGACAGTCACGCTGAACCCGTACAGTACCTCTGCCTCGGTTTCAGTGGTCAAGATTGCAACACCACCTACGTCGTACAGTCTGGTAATACTTGCGATACCATTGCGGGTCAGTTCAACATCCCGGATAGCACTCTCTTGGCGAACAATCCAAACGTCAACCAGCAGTGCACAAACCTCTACACTGACGAGGTCAGCCCTTTGCATTTGCCGCAACCCAGAGTCGCTCATTGATCTTATAGGTCCTGTGCGTCTCCAGCACGATCTATCCTTACAACTCGACCGACTCCTCTTGAACGGTGTTCTGTTGAGAACGTGTTCCAATCGTTTCCGGTAGCTAAAGAAAAACACGTTGTATATATCAAACATCGTGAAGTGATGGGTTAGCAAGCGCCGCTGTTAGGCACATATCGGTCTCCGCGGGGCACTCAGGTGAACGATGATTTTCGATTTTTTTTCCCGCAGTATTCCGGTGGAAGGCTAACGACATCGCCGCACGTTCGAACGAAGTCTAACGTCAGACTGATCTATACGCATATGAAGCAACCTCAAAATATCACGACTTTGGTGATCCCCAGGTTCTCCATAGCCAGCGAGTCGGTAAAGGCTTGTAGAACTCGCTCGATTGCTGTTCAGTTTGCTGAAGAAAGGGGAACGTCACCGGAGTGACTAAACGCGGAACGGCGACAAAAAAGGGAGACAATTTCTGACACCAGGTAGACAGGCGTGCTATTCGAAATCGAGGGGCGGAAATTAGGTAAGCATGAGCATCGTGAAGAGAAATCTGGATCAAAGAAGGGCCTGCAAAAAAGAGGCCGAGGGAGACGTATATGCTACAACTCGGACACTCGTACCTGAGTGATCTCAGGGCTCTCACCATTCACTTGGAGCGACGTTCGGCACAAGGGTACATGAGGGAACACAGCCAGACTAACCATTGAATTTATAATTGGAATGGTACGGAGATGGGACGAACCGCACAGATGGATACAAGGCTATGTTTACCACCGAATTCAATCAGATAGCCCCGATAAACGGATGACAACGAGTCACTGTTTCAGAGCTTGATGGGTCCGGACAATGCGCGAAAAACCCCGCGCGACCAAAGACAACACAAACCGAGTTACAGATGATACAGTGCAGCCTCATTTCATCGAGGCGCTCAAAATATCCAATTCTCGTGCGATCAACGAGTTTGGACATTGTTTCTTCAACGTTCTAAACGGGCATCGTCAATACAACTCTCTAAAGAATAAAGGGGAAAAGGACATACTCTAGCCCTTTCTTGTCCCCTCGCTCCTTGCATTCCCTGCCTGCAGCACGCCAGTCATCGCACAAAACGTATAGTTCTATCCTCTTGGGTGGATCGCATCGTATGACATAGGATGCAGCCACCTTGGTATGTCCAGTGGCGACGAGGTGTCGAACAAACGCCTCGTATCCGATCGGACTCCGTTTCGATCGTGCGAACGCGTCAAGGCCGTCAAAGTCCTGGAGAGCGGTCAATGCATGGAGTTTGATGTACCAAAACCTGCGTCGAGAGATTGGCATGAGCTTTCTGTCATCATATGCATATGGATAACACCCACCGTTTGTCTGGGACCTTGAGCTCACTCTTGACCTTGTCTGCTTTCTTACTCATCCCGTTCATGAGACAGGTACGTATCGTCTCTGACACGCTCTGTCCAAAGAACTTTACTTTACCGTCTGCCTCCTTTTCGAGCTGTTGCTGCATCGCGAGCAGACGCGCACTCTCGTCCATCATCTGCCGTTCCAATGTCAACGCCCCGCCTCAGGTTACGTGTCAACGCGTCCACACACACCTTGGCTTCGAAGCTGCGATCCTTGTCCTCGGAAAGGAACTTTTCTGCAGCCTTGACGGACGTGATTACAGCCGTTTGTTCCTACCGTACCCGATGACAATCGTGAACAAAGTCGAGGAGTTGTACACGCACCGTCATGTGTCGTGCTTCTTCCAGCGCAAGCACTGCACTCTCCACACGTCTGTCGTCGCTATAGTAGAAATCACGCAACATCTCCCTGTTTTGTTCCCGAGCATATACCTGGAGGAGCCTGACGGCAGGCACGAGGTTTTCTCCCCCATCCTCAATGAGACGGAAGAAGGAACCAAGTGCGAGCCGCTTGTGCAAGTGCAAAAGGACATGGTACACTGGCAGGCTGAGCTACAAACTACGGACAACGACGGAGAGACTCACCGAGTTCCGTATCTCCACTATCCACTGCCTTCAGTAACGCCAGTTTGTCCTCTTTCATCGCCAGCAAGAGCGGTACTTGATCCGAAGCGCGTGTCTCGTGATCAAGAAGCTAGGGAGACCTGACGTTGACAAGACGGCAGCGAAGGAGACTAATGATGCTCACCTTGGTCGCTAGACCGGCCCTGCCAACTTCCCATGCTCGACGGGCAATGTCTGCATAACTCACGGCGCCTTTGCCGAGCTTCTCGAACTTGTCGACGATCACTTTGCACAACTCCCCGTCTTCAGCATCTGTGGTGGAGGTTTTAGAGCGCGCTATCTTGGCACTCGCCCAATGTTTCAACACGACGTCAGCCTTCAGTGAGAGGTAGGACGATATCCGAAGTGCAAGAAGGTGCAAGTTCCTCGATGTCAGCCGAGTGATGAGATGCATCGGGGACACGTATTGATATCTGATGCATCAGCACGATAGCAGAAGTATGGCGGTGTTTTTTGCTCACTGAGAATATGTCAATGGTATCCCTATCTCATAGAACCTGACCGAATTCATGACTTTCAATGCCTGCCCCATCGCAACGAAATCGCCGGGGTTGAAGAGATCCAAAAAACCCCAACCAAATTTTGCTGCCTGAAAGCACGCCACTGGTCAAAGGAAAAGCCATTAAAAACAATAGTAGACTGACGCTAAGAAGCCGGCGTTGCCAATATGGTTCCCATTCGTGGCCTGCCGCATCGATACATTCGTTGACGGCCGCCGCAAGTTCAGGTCGAATGTTCCGAATACTCTCGTCTGCCTTGGACGAACGCCGAGTGAAACTTTCCCATGCGTCGAATAGTATTGCAGACGGAGACGTAGAGCCAGGCCGGAAAACCGACATCGAGGATGCTGTGGCGGGATCAGCCCATGCATCTGCTGAAGCATCGTCCTTACCTGGCACTTTTTGTATGAAATCAACGACTTCTTGCCCAATAACACGCACGCCATCGAGCTCTGTGACTGCAAACGTCGCCCCATAATAGTAATACCTGTCGTCTTGTCAAATTTCCTCGCAAAAATTCGGCATATACCACGACTTACCGCAGAGTGTCCCCGGATGGCCCAACCAAGAGTGCAAGATTGCTCCATGAGACAAGAATGGCGTCGTTCCCACACCATTCGACTTGGTTTGCCGAACCCTCCGCACCAGCCGTTTGGGTGTCAAATTCCGCGAGGCTGCGCTGAAAGTCGGTCGAGACGACCCACAAAAGACCAGTAAAGTTTAGAAGTGCCAACAGCTTGCCGTTCGACGATGGAGACACTCTCGAGAACGGCCCGCGTGCCACTCGCTGGTCCACGCTCTCCAGGTTATCGACGGCATGTATCGTCGTCTCCACGGACAACAAGACCTCGACATGGCGCGAGATGTTCTGGTCAGGTGGAATGACAGCCCACGCATGTGGCGGCTCGGACAATCCTAGGTGCCGGTCGATCAGTGCTCTCACGTCACACGGACACACGTCAACACTCTCACACACCCGGATTCGCCAACGTGAGCGGCTTCCCGCCGTCCCAATCCTTGATCTCCAGAAGCGTCAGTGATCCTGTCAGAGCCACCAATCCATTCTCATGGATCCGGGCGTCAATGATTCCCATTTCTGCAGCTTCTGATCCGAGGGAGCGTTGCTGGTAGTCGCCTTGGAGGTCGTACGATCGATAGACACCCTCTTCGTTGAGTACGACCAATCGTTCATCGGTTGTCCACCCAAACCGAACGATTTTTCCTTGGTCCCACTGTCCACTATCCCGTCAGCGTCCTCGCCACAAGTGTAAAAACAATAGAATATCCACACTGAGTAATAGCAACCCCTCGCCTGCAGAAGAAAACACTTGAATCTGGGACCTCGAAAGAGTAGAACCAGCGCGACTAAGGGCGATCATCTTGGACGTATCCCGCATGAGCGCTGTGAGAGGAACGGCGGGAACGAACCTCAGCCACAGGCAGTTCGGGACGACAACATTGTATGACACGCACCGATGGGTCCACCGTTTCGACATCCTGCAATAACAAAGTCGTCCAAGTTGGGGAGCTTTCCTGGTATCGAATAGAGTTGTAGACGTCGATAGAACACGTTTCCCTCGGACATCGAATCCCAAGTGGTGGTCGGGTGTTCCACTGCGGAATCCATCGCGTCGTGTCTCGTATGCTCTGTGCCCGACTAGTGTCAGCTCAAGAGTTTTGGGTGACGACTCGTTCGGATAGCGCAAGTAATAGAGTCGTAAATGAGACGGCTTGCGAGAACGCCTTAGTAAAACTTGGTGGCTCGGGATGCAGCCTGGTCGACTGCCATATGTGGTAATCCAGCCCCGCCGTCGGTATAATATAGCATGTTTGCGTACGTCGGACATCCTCGCTTTTGGCGCTGGGAAGAATTAAGAAATGTATGCATGGACGTGTCAGATGATACATGCGGTACAGTGGCTAGTAGCTCGCGAAAAATAGGAATGCACGAGAACCGGACTATGATATCAGTCACGATGAAAAAAATTACGAATAGTACATTAAAAATATATGGTGGAGCCTCGAAACTAGCAGGGACGGTTGCCAACGCTCGCAGAAGAGAAGAAAGCCTTGGGTGAGAGTGTGTCAACAAACTTTGATCGGAATGCGCGCCCTTACGTCGTCCTGACCGGCTAAGACAGAAATATCAAGGTAGTACTACAATAGGAGGTGTGAGAATCGAGATGCGCTCAAAACGCCCATAACGACAGTTCTCACCTTGACGCTCATTCCAGGCCAATCCACACTCGGAAGCATACTCTTGGACAACTGCACCTTCCCCTTGTACAGCCCATCGGGAAGTCTGCGCGACGTATCGTTCCCTCGAGGACGTTTTGGGAAACCAATGAAGATCTGAGTCAACAAGGTTCGCGATACGCAGAAAACCACTTTCGGGACCTCGGCGGGATGCTTCGTTCCACAAACAGACTCATTCCGAATATGAGATCGAGTGGGTGACTTGACTGATCGCTTAAGGAGCGCGAATGGAGATGTTTGGCCGTCCGATTCATCACTTGGAGGCGGTGCATCCGGAAGAGATGGTGACCGCGATGTGCATTGGGGTGTAATGGTGATTTTACGGATGAGGGACACCGCTATCGTTGCATCAGAAGCAATCTCCTTGACTAATGTTGGCGATCTATTGTTTGTTGTGAACACAACATAATAAGGGATAAAGCTGCTGCGAGAAAACGACTGGGGCCGGGGAAGTGTCACCTGTCGTAAGCATCGTCGGTTTCGTTTCGAAAGCGAACCCCATATTCACTCACTGCACAAGTGAACGGAATTGGACGCTCGGGCATCAAAGGCATTTCTAACCATGACTCTGGTTTAGTGGCAGAACCGTCGAGGGATTGAAAGTCGGTGTCCGGATGTAGTAATATTGGGGCTTCTAACCTGGGGCAAAGTGGTCAGATTTTATTTCGTGTGATACGATCGACGTACATAGCTCCGTTCCCAGACCCATCAGATGCTTCCCAGACTGCCATGATCCGGTACGTGACCTCAAATTCTTCCATGCGATACTGTCCTTGCGAATCTCCTGCAGGAGTCTTGAACGAAAACGTTGATGGCATCTCTTCGCCTGGCCGTGACCCACGAGGAAGCTCGAAATTAAATTCGCAAGAACAGCAAGCAGGACTGTTCAAACTTGATATACTAGGTCGTCTGAGAACGCTAAGCGCCTCACGAATGGTTGAGCGAGAATCAGGAATAGATGTGAAGGCAATGGCAGATGATGAAGACAAAAATACATGTCGATATTTCCTGATCGTTGGGTTACGAGAATATTCGTCATCCGCGTTTTCCTTGATAGACGAATATTCAAAAGTTCCTTCCAGCTATACTTCTATCAGGGAAGAGAAGGACGAAAACAGGGGGAAACATACAGAGATAAGCAAGCGCCCGTTCTGGCAGCTAGGATCAAGCAGAACTTTTCCTTCGATCTTATCCTGGTCACCAAACACCGGAAGAGTTTGCGAGGTGTCCACCCCAGGTTGCTTGACCACCTCCACAGAGGGGCTGTATATTTGCATGTCCAGAAGCAAGGAGCTGAAGAACCCGGGTCGAATGGATTTTCTGTAGCATGCGAACTCTACTTACCGAAAGAACGAAATATGAGAGTAACTGGATGTCGGGCGGCGCTCATGTCTCGCGGCCTGCACGTAACTTGAGGGCGCAGCTGTGGAATGAATGCAGAGAGAAGGTTTGTGGAAGATCATCCTATATCAGAATGTCGGGGGAAGCATAAAGGAGACGAGTACCATATACGACCACAGCAACGCATTTCCCCCGTGAATTTAAGTCTGTCAGGCAAGCCTGCCGTACAACGGTGCTGATAGAAACAAAAGTATCACCGGGGCCGTGTCTAGGCATCCTCAGCTCCGTTAGGTTACGGTAATCCAGGTATCCATGTGATCAGATCACACAGCCCGTCTGCCTATCTGAAATTTATTCTGAGCCATCAGATCGAGTTCACGCTCTCCGATTGCAGAATGCATGAATTGTAGAAGTCTCCTGTGGGAAAACATTCACTGAATTGGGGCTTGCGAGCCAACGAGCGAACACCACACTACCTGGTAAATGTAGAACCTTTCCGTCGTGGAAAGTTATGCGGCCTTCGTGGCACAAAACTTACAAAGAACCAACCGCTGATGTGTGCGTCACGTTCCTCCTTTAATCTTTGCTTGGAGTGAAGAGGTCTAAATCGGCGGTAGTTGGTTGTCCACCGACCGCAAATCCCTCGTGTGTGAACTCCGAGTCGCCACGCCCGAATGGAACCTGCCGTGATGGAACTGGGGTGAAGTTTCCTTGAGGATCTTTGTGGAAATGACGCCCTATGTTATTATAAAGTCAAAATCCACCTCTAGAGTCATCCAAGAATGCAGTTCTCAATTGCAAAGTACAGGTTGAACTTGAAGACTGCCGAGGCGCAAGGGTATGAATTCTCTCGGGTTTAAGCGGTAGACTAAACCTGTTTGGATGCAAAAATTTCCAGTCCCCAAAACACAGCCAGGGTCGTGCCTGAGATGAGGACTCTGGAACAGCCGCTGATTGATGAATTGAATGGCCACCATTGACTCTTTAGTAGAAATTCAAGAACGATACAACTAGCCGAGGGATGCGATTGGTTTTGTGCTGTCTCACGTCTACAAGAGGAAAACACTAACCATGACATGGTATGGTACAAAGCTGGACCGGGCATGGACGTTCGGTACATCTGTCAAAAGGTTGTTTGGGTCCTGAGGTTGGCGTGGAAAAACTACCCAATGGGGTGCGAAACCGGTGATGGAGATAAGCATAAACTGTTCTTTGTTCCTCGGTCCTACTAGTGTCAAACGAGTTAGCGAAAGCTGAATTGCGACAGAACCATGTCAATGTGCATGCTACCCCCCGGGCCATACTCGGCGAGTCCTCAGCCACGGGCGTCATTCGATTGTTTCACTGAAAGACAAACCCCGCCGTGTTCGCTTTCGGCTGTATTATTCAGGTTGGACTCGTCACTCCCAGGGCATCTCCATTACTCGATAAACCCTATCAGCAGACATGATAGGTGTTGGCGCGGACGGCCGTCGACCGACGGTACCATTGGTCACGTTGATCAGTACTTCACGCCACCTTCTGTAGTATCTGCACGCACTACTCATCAGGCTAGCTGAGGTCCATCTGGAAGGCCATTGATATCGCGATTTGATTAGAACCAGAGTCCCTGACTGCGGAAAGCTGATAAGAGCTGGGATTTACAGCAGTTCAAAGTAGATCTGGAAGACAACAGAGCAGGTCCATGAGTATGGTACTAGTTTCCGTAGGGCATTCGACTCCTAGCACCGGGCCAGTGTAATAGGGAGGCAGGAGCGGGAGGAGCCGAGGGAACTTAGTCATCACCAGCTGACTAAGCCCATATTAGCAGCAGCGCTTGCCATTCCTCGTCGTGTTCTTGCACGGCACACGTCGCAGTCTTGTTCACCAGTTTTGACAGCCATAATTCCTGGCATGATCGCAGTGGGAACCTGGTTGCCCTTCGGATGTAAGGGTGCGAGCAGATATCTCTGGCCAATAAACGGTCCGAAAAATGGGATCCTCTCGGATGCCCTAATCTCCCGAACTTACATCCGACTCACACGCCAGGTCTTACTTGCAACACCGATCAAGATCCTTTTGGTGACCATCGTGCAAACGCCGTCGCTTTTAAGGTTTTTCTGTCGAATCCAACACGATGAAGAGTGTCTTGGTTACAGGTTGCAACCATCGAATGATCTTCCAGAATGATCTGATCGGACCAATATCATACTAGGTGCATCTGGCGTCCTTGGGACTGCCGCGTACAACGCCTTCCAGCGCGCGGGCGCCCACACCGTCGGTCTTTCGTACTCGCAGGCCAAGGAAGGGCTCGTAAGACTCGACTTGATCAACGATCTGCTCTCCCAGGAAGGCGCGACCCTCCGCAACTTGTTCGGCGAACACAAATTCGACTGTACGTCTGTGACATCGGGCCGGTTGCGACTTGAAATGCCGATGGGCTGAATCTATTCCAGGGGTCATTCACTGCGCAGCCGAGAGACGCCCAGATGCCTTCAAGGATGTAAGTCGGGTATTTATTCATGGGCGCTCATTTTGACAACGGACGAAAAACGTAGGGTAACAACGCGCTTGCCGCAGTAAATGTGTGTCCGTATGCTTGCGGCCTCGGAAAATGCTATGGTAACAGCAACGATAGCTCAATCAAGACGTACCTGGACACCTCGCTCAAATCTGCAGGGACAATGATGCTACTCTTGTCTACGTTTCAACAGGTACATTCGATGCCTCGCGGCTGTACGCATGTTCTCACACAGGTGTCCTGAAACGTTAGATTATGTCTTTGACGGGAAGAATCCCCCTTACAAACCAGGGAGCGAAGCAAACCCGCTGCAGGATTATGGTATCACCAAGTTCGCTGGCGAGCAGGCAGTTTTAGGCGTGAATGGTGCCAAGGTGGTTGTCCTCCGCGTGCCCGTCCTGTACGTTCCCACGAGTTTACACCTTATTTCGATCTGACTTTCATTTTCGAAGCTATGGTCCAGCACCGAAGAATTCAGATAGCGCTGTCAACATCCTCCTCGATATCGTCCAGGATCGATCCGGGAAGACTTACAAGATGGATGACTATGCACAGAGATATCCCACGAACGTGCTCGATATAGCATCGTTCCTCGTCCGTCTCTCGGGTGGGTACTCCGTGTCTCCCCACTTTCTCCTTTTACTCACAATCGGGACGTAGATTTGGACAAGGCCCTTCCTAGAGTCGTGCATTATTCAACCAACGAATGCCTGACCAAGTATAACATATGCGAGATATTCGGAAAGATTCTCAAGGTTCCCATAAGCCACATCATTCTTGACAGCTCTGTTCCAAAGGACGCAGTGTCGCGACCTCGGGACAGCCGCTTGTCTACCGAGGAAACGATCGAGTTG
>JBBPSN010000378.1:0-20103 GCA_038093615.1 Austroboletus olivaceoglutinosus | reverse complement strand
ATGTATGAGCCAAGGGGTACGACAATAGAACAGCTCATGATACTCGCGTTGCCCGCTTCATCGTCGGGCTAGGTCCATCTCGGGAGCGTTCGAATCACCTTTTGCCATCGTCTTCGTCTTCAGAGTCCGCACGTCATCCCGCGCACGCTGTGTGTGGTGCTAGGATGGTTGAGGCTCAGACCGAGCAACACTGGAACCGACTTGGCCAGCGCGAGTCATCGAGGGCGCGTGACTTTGCCTGGTCAGCCTCGCAATGCAAATCATGAGGCTGACAGTCTGCAACACCAGTCTGTATTAGAATCAATTTCTTTATAAAAGATCGTTGGTCAGAGGCTCATAGTCACCCACCACGTCTCTTGAAACTGCTCACCGCGCAACTCCCGTGCCTCTGCAGAGGTTGCACTACTACCCAGCGGCCAGCTTCTTCGTTCATGCGCCTACCTCCTGTTTGCGCTCTTGGCCACCCATCGTGCCGCCGAGGACGGACACGAAATGCCAAGCGCCGATGGCGGCTCGCGGGTAGCCCTGCACAATGTTGTGGTTGAGTTTTCAAGGGGCTGTACATGGCTGATGGTGAAGGTCTTTTTTTGTTCACTGTTTGGTTTGAACAATCCGCATTGATGATGCCAAATGCTAGAGCCTGCCACATGGCGTTCATGGACTGGTTCCTGTGGCTGTGCTGAAGTCGCAGCTCTGAGTCCGCCACCTTTGGCACCACTTTTTCCACGTTCCCACGATCACTCAGACCAATTTTCTAGTACAGCGATAATTACTCTAAGAGACCCGAGTCCTCAACTGGCGCTCCCCTCAAAGCCAAATGTGGGATCCTGTAGTCCAGCAGGACCCATCACACTACCCTGGCAGTGTCCATGAGTCATCTGTATGGTCACACAAGCACCACCCATGAGCCACTTGTGAGCCTCACCAGTATATTTTTTGATACTAGTGTGCAGATGTCTTGTGTGAAAGTTGCTATGTCGCACTGAGCCACCTGTGAGCCTCGCCAATATGTTTTCCTGTGTGTCTCATGAAAGTCACTGTGTTGCGATGTGAAAATTTTTCATGTTCAGCCCTCTTTGTGTTGAAATCTCATTTCCTTATCTATTACCATTATCTAAGCACATCATGTGCATAACTTATTGTCCAATAGCATATGGACAATCTATCCAACCAATGGCATAACAACCTCTTATCTTACTTACCATATTAAGACATGGTCTGTGCACGTATTTAGCAGTATATAAGTAGGGTGTATTCCTGTAACTGATCTTTAGTTTTGGAATCACTTACTTTTGCCCATTCACTTTGAGTGTGGTTGAGTGATACCTTAACTGCCATTCTCCAAAGGTGTTCACATTTTGTGAGCCCTACATTATTCCAAAACTCTACACTCTTGCCCAACATCTTGTTATTGTTTCTCTTCCCTCCCCTCTATACTGCTGTGGTCATAGCCAGACTCCAGGCTTAAGGAGATCGTATCTTCATGTATGCGGCACACACCACGATCTGTGTGGAGACAAATACTCCACAAACGTTTGTAGCAGCTTTCGCACTGTGCAAGACGGTCGTCTGCCATTTACAAAATAAGGGTAAAATTGCTTGATACCGTGAGGTATCACTGATAGTGCAAATAGCGGGTGGTCTCTGATAGAGGACCAACTGTTCACATGATCACAGTTATTGTCACGTCTCCCTGGGGAGTATCCTGAGCAACAAACACGCTTAGTCATGCTCTATCTTAGGCTGTTGTAAGGAACTGCCCACCTCAGCATCAAAGAGCCGACACCTATCACCATCTTCCTGCATTCAGTGGAGTGAGGTCTTCGTGATCTGCCCACACTGCGCCCCCACATTCCTACCACGTTATGCACCATGTTTGCTGCCATACTTTACGGCATTTACCAAGTTCTTCGTCGCATTCTGCATGTTGAACAAGCTATACCACCACCAACTCCCGTCCCCTCCTCTTCATCTTCATTGATGTTGAACAATTCCTCCCACACCTCCACCAATACCTTTGTCGAAGATCCCCTCATTGAGAGGATAATAGACTCAGATTCAGACTCCAATACTTCATCTGGAGTAATCTACTTTGCCACCTCTTGGGAACAGTATCCTTTGGGTGAACCTCCCGCATTTCACTGTCCCGCTACCCTCTACTGTCCAGTCCAGACAAATTGGCATAGTGTCCCCCACCCAGAAAATCATCACCCTACCCCCTCGTCGTAAATTGAATCACACTCTTTGCAACAACTGTTGGCTCCTCACCCTCGCAACCAACCCTCACCCTCACCTACACTATTGGCAATACAGGTGTGCTGTTATGAGTCAAACCGAGAACAGGGCCGCCGCTTTACTCACCCCTCCCTGTCATCGCCTCTACAATAAATATAAGTGCGCTCTTGACGCACACCCCGCCGATAGAGAATTGATTGAAAAGAACTCATACCTGTGCCCTGCTTGGACCCTAAAAAGTTCATGAGTCCCCTATCAACCTTTTCTACATCACCTGCCTATCACGTGGATATATGAGATTGACCCTTGTCCACACCATCTATTCTAATGTCTACATCTATGCAATCCACCCCTGTCCAAGTTTCGGTACCACTACCGGAACAACCAAAAGCTTCTTCCTCAAAGAAGATCATCATATACACAAGTGCTGATGAGTACATGGCCGCCATGTCAGAATGGTCGGTCCTGGCTGCCATCAGTAACACCTATGCCGGTCCGAGACCAAGCTTCCAAGGAGGATACGACGACCTTCTTAATTGGAAAAGAGCTGATATCAAAGAAGGAAAAAAACCTGCTGTTGTGGCTTCTGGACCAGGTCTAGGAGATGATTCGGATGACTCAGACAACGATGAGCCACCAGTCCCCATGCCTCAGTGAGGCCCTCTCGGCCGAGCCCCTATCCAGAACCAAGTAGAAATCAGGAAGTCCACCTTCCCAAAGCCCGATTTCTATGACAGGAAGGAGACATTTGTGGCCTGGTCTATGACCATATCCATGTACATCATGGGGTTTACAAGAGAACCTGCCAACGGACAGAAGGTCCTTTTGTTTTTATCATTCATGTGCGGAGAAAATAGCACTGGACACTATGCCACATTGTTCGTTCAATGAACCATGTGAGAACCCTAGCTGATGATTTTTGACTGATTCTGGGAGGATCTGGTCAAGAACTTCATGCCTGTTGCTGTTGCCTCACAGGCCGAGAAAAAACTCAGAGTCCTGAAACAAGGACCTGATCAAGGAGTTGAAGACTTCTTTACAAAAATAGAACAGTTAGTCATTGAAGCCAACTTCGACTTGGAAGTCAATGGCCGACAACTCATTGGTATCGCTCACCATGGTATCAAAGATAAAATCATAGAGAATGTTGAGAAGTCAAACCCCTGACTCCTCCAGCATACAAACAAATACGCATACTGGAAAAAGGCCCTGATCAAGTCTGATCAGGTACTCTCTGAGATTGCTGCCCACCGAAAAGCACAGGGATTAACAACTTTGTTCTTCCCTTGCACCCAATAACATCCCACCACCTCTGGAGCCCTAGCTCCAAATACATCTAAAGCAGCTGCACCTGCTAACAATCCGAAACCCCACCCTAATGCCACCAGAGTATTTCCTGGACAAGGAGCCCCGATGGATCTTGATACCGCACGTGCTCAAGGCATCTGCCAAAAGTGTAGTCCTGGATCCATCTGGCCTTGTGCCAAATACCCCATGAAACCACACACCGCCGTCAAAGTATGAGCTATCATAAGAGGATATGACATTGAGTATGAAGAGGGCAATACAGTTAGTTTACTAGAAGCGATCAGTAAGATCGAGGATTTTGGAGAAGGAGAACAGTAAATCAGTTGATTGTGTCTCCAACTATAAATACTTCTTTTGTACCATTTGGACCGATCAATAGATTCAAAGTTCTTGGTATCAAAGAAGTGTCTGAGACTGAAACCAATGAGGTGTCTGGAAACAGCGTGGCTGCTCATGAAACTAGAGCAGTGCTTAATTCCTCTAAAGAAAAATTTCGAGTCAAGAAAGTTGAACCCGGGGCTTCGCTGCCATCACAAGGTTCAGAACTTTCTGCCAGTTATAACATAGTAGCCAACCAAGATGCAGTTGTCCCTGCAAAAGGACAAGCAATGGTTTCTGTTGGGATTGCGGTTGCTATACCCAAAGGAACATATGGTCGTATCGCCCCTTGCAGCGGTCTAGCTGCTCAGCATGGAATTGATGTCGGAGCCGGTGTAATTGATGCTGATTACCAAGGAGTGATCAAAGTGATCCTGTTTAATCACAAGGATCAAGAATTCAAGGTTAACGTGGGTGATCATATTGCCCAAATGATCCTTGAACAAATAAAAACCCTGGCAGTTGAAGAAGTCGAAGACTTAGACGACATAAAATGGGGGTCAAAAGGATTTGGATCTATGGGTCTAAATCAAAAGAATGTTTGCATCCTGCGATACGATGCTTTGCCTGGTCAACAAGCTTCGAGCTTGGTACTGGAAGCACGGCCATCAATGGCAAATCCGAAAGAGGAAACTCAAGTAGGTCCACAAAGGTCTAACCAACCTAAATGCAGATTCATTTGGAACACCCCGTGGCTCAACACAGTTGACCCGTGGTCAGTCCAATGGATGAAACGTCTTGTTGAAGCTGGAGATGATCAAAAAACGATGAAACATCTCACTTCCTTTGTTCATGACAAATGAGAAGAAGAAGTCACTCTGATTCTGATTCAGCAGATGACGAGTATGAATTCCTGTGAGGTACATATGACCTTATCGGAATTACAAGACAAACCCCAATTTGTCAATCAAGTCTGTAGATCGAAAGATTCAACAGAAATCTCAGTTGAGATTGTTGCTAGTGATCTTACGAAAATAGCAACCAAGGCATTGATAGATTTGGGATGTATGGGATCCTCTGTAGATCAAGATTTTGTAAAAAGAAATGGTTTGCAATGCCATAAATTGCCAAGACCTTTACTAGTGTACAATGCTGATGGTACTTTAAATAAAGCCAGCAACATTAAGGAGTTCATTGTAGTTGAAGTAAAAATCTTAGACCACTCCGAACAACTAGCTCTCGCAGTAACGAGTCTGCGAACCCACAACCTGTTCCTAGGATATGACTGGCTAAGGAAACATAACCCAGTCATAAATTGGACAACAGGAGAGGTTGAGTTCAGGTGTAAAAACGATCATATGCCTAAACTAGTAAAAACTGAAGAAGATGAAGATGACGTCAATGAATACACCATCCGATACCAAGATGGTGAACGACTATTCAAATTATACATAGATGCATATATTCGAGCCAATCTAGCTACAGAACTAGCTATTGAAGCAGGCATTGAAAAGTGAAAGCGTACTTTTGAAGAAGCTATATCTGAACCATATCGGGATTACAAAGATGTATTCAACAAAGTCAACTTTGATGAATTACCACCCCATCAACCATGGGATCATGCAATTGAACTCTTGCCAGGTGATCATAAGATCGATTGTAAAACATATCCTTTATCACCAAAGGAACACCTTAAACTTGATAAGTTCTTGGAAGAAAATCTAAAATTGGGTCAGATCAGATCATCAAAATCTCCCTATGCATCAGGCTTCTTCTTCATCTTAAAAAAGTCAGGAGATTTCCGACTGATACAAGATTACCGACCCTTAAACAAGGTCACAAAGAAAAACCAGTACCTACTGCCATTAATCAGTGAAATCTTTGACATGATGGCTGGTGCTGAGTGGTTCTTAAGCATGGACATCATGTGGGGATACAACAATGTTCGTATCATAGAAGACGATATTGAAAAAGCAGCCTTCCGAACACCATGAGGGTTGTTCGAACCAGTTGTAATGTTCTTTGGACTTTGTAATAGCCCAGGAACATTTCAGACAATGATGAATCATCTGTTCCGCGACCTTATCAATCACAGAAAGGTGATAGTCTATATGGATGACATCATTGTCTTCACAAAGACTTTAAAAGAACACAGATCTGTAGTATGCGAAGTACTAGAAATATTACGCAAAAATAAGCTGTACTTGAAACACACCAAGTGTTTCTTTGAGCAAAAAGAAATTGACTATCTTGGATGTGTAGTATCTAAAGACTCCGTGAAAATGGATACAAAGAAAGTCAAGGCCGTTCTCAATTGGCCTATCCCAAAAACGAGAAAACAAGTCAGAGGTTTCCTAGGATTCCTCAACTTCTATTGTCGTTTCATAAAAGACTTTGCAGCGAAAGCAAAACCCTTGAACGCTTTGACAAGTGACAAGAACGAGTTCATCTGGGACTCAAAATGTCAAATAGCCTTTGACAAACTCAAGGCTATACTCACAATGGCACCAATACTCCGGATGCCAACTGACACTAATCCATTTAAGGTCGAAACTGATGGCTCAGAAATTGGATTAGGAGCAATCCTTACCCAAAAACAAGGAGACATATGGTATCCAATATCATATATCTCACACTCCTTGTGTGATGCAGAAAAGAACTACCATACATCAGACTTGGAACTCCTCACTATCATTTTTGCACTAAAACAATAGCATCAATACCTGTTGGAAGCGGCAGAACCGTTTCTGGTATTGACAGATCATTGCAATCTGTCATTCTTCAGAAAGCCTTATGACTTGTCATACCATCAAGCCCGATGGCAACAAATTCTCCAAGAATATCAGTTTACCATCGAACACCAACCTGGGAAAATGAACCTGGCTGACCCTCTGTCCAGGAGGCCAGACTATGAGAAGGGGGTAGATACACAGAATAATCAAAAGATTTTGCTCCCTGATTATTTGTTCATTGAAATAGACAAAACGATGGAGATCAAATGGATTGAATATGAACAGTCCGTTGAAACTGCTATCATGAGAGCCCAAGACAAGCGAGAAAAATACACTATTGATGGCCTCAAGAAGAATAAAGAATGGACCGAAAAGGATGGAATGCTGTGGAGAGGAAAACAGCTTTATGTACCTTTAGTCCCAAAGCTTAGAGAGTGGATCTTGGCTGAAAACCATGATCACCCATTAGCTGGATACCCCAGTTACAAGTGGACCAAAGATCTATTAGCTCCGTACTTCTGGAAGTCAATGAATTCAGATATCAACAAATACGTTAAAGGATGTGATACCTGTCAAAAGGTAAAATCAAAGAACGTGGCAAGTCATACACCACTCCATTCAAACGAAACCCCGAATTTGCCATGGGAAGTCATTTCCATGGATCTCATCGGCCCACTCCCCGAGAGTTATGGGAAGAATGGCATTTTTGTCATCGTCGACCGACTCACCAAAATGATGCATGCAGTGCCAATCTCCATGAACATCACTTCTGAAGGCATCGCCAAGATTTTTATAGATCATGTCTTCAAACTACATGGAACCCTGAAAAAGATCATCTCAGATCGAGGTTCCTAATTCGTTTCCAAGTTCATGGAAGCACTATACAAATGGCTGAGCATCACAGCCAACCCAAGCATAGCTTTCCATCCTCAAATGGATGGACAAACTGAACATGTAAACCAAGAGATAGAAAAGTATCTCTGGATTTACATAAATCATAGACAAACAGACTGGAGTGAATGGCTCACCCTGGCAGAGTTTATGTACAACCGATGTTACTCTCGTGCAACTGGGTATTCCCCATTCTTTCTCAGTACTGCAAGACAACCATACATTGGTCATTGTGATGTACAGGTTTCTAATCCTTCAGCCGACGATTTCGTAACAAAAATCGTCACCTTACAAAAAGATGCCCAACTGGCACTGGGTAAAGTTGCCACTGAAATGAAGTTCCATTATGACAAAAGAAGTCATCCTGATGGAGCTTTCAAAATCAGAGATCTTGTCCTTCTTGATGCCAAGAACATCAAGACTGACTGTCCTGCCAAGAAGCTCGATGACAAATTCTACAGCCCATTCAAGGTCTTAGAAAAAGTCGGTTCTGCCTCATACAAATTGGCATTGGACAGTCAATGGAAGATAATACACCCTGTCTTTAATGAATCACTTCCTTTTCCTTATACAGCATCTTCTTTCATGTCCCAGAAGGTTGCTCCACCCCCCCCGGTCATTGTTGACTAACAATTGAAACACATGATCGAGAAGATCATTGATTCCCGTTTTCGAGGTTCTAGCCTCAAATACCTCGTCCATTGGGCTGGTTACCCTCAAGAGGAATGAGAGTGGAAAAAGTCCGCTGAACTCCAGGGAGTTTATGGCTTAGTCACTAAGTTCCATAAGGAAAACCCCTCCGCCTCCCATGTAGCTCCCTTGTTGCTCCCTGCTCGTTGTGTCAGGTTTGCAGACGTGGATGCCACATATACCTGCCCAATTTGCGTTCCTTCCTCCACCCCCCCCTACCCGACCGCTGCCTTGTTCTCACGTCCAGATTTTCTGGAGTTCCGCAAGCAGTACAACAAGTTCCCTGACAGCATGTTCGAATTTCCTCCTTGCAAGGATGCTCAGTCATGAAAAGGGGGTAATGTTGAAATCTCATTTTCTTATCTATTACTGTTATCTAAGCACATCACGTGCATAACTTATTGTCCAATAGTGTATGGACAATCTATCCAACCAATGGCATAACAGCCTCTTATCTTACTTACCATATTAAGACATGGTCCATGCGCATATTTAGCAGTGTATAAGTAGGGTGTATTCCTGTAACTGATCTTTAGTTTTGGAATCACTTACTTTTGCCCATTCACTTTGAGTGTGGTTGAGTGATACCTTAACTGCTATTCTCCAAAGGTGTTCACATTTTGTGAGCCCTACACTTTGTCATCAGGTGTTACTAATGCATGTTTCTTAATTGTTTTTGTCTATGTCAAGTCCAGTTGTTGCCGACACGTTACGTTCAATGTTTCCATCATTGTCTTCATCATCAAGTCCAATTGTCGCCGACACAGTGTGTTGAATGTTTTTGTCATCGCCCAAGTCACTGTCGAGTCCAGTCCTTGCTGACACTGTGCATTCAATTGTCATTGCTGAAGTACTTTCAATGTTTTCGTTGTTACTGTCACCATCAAGTCCAGTCATTGTTGCCAATGCTTGTTCTATATTGTCCACTGCCAAGTCCAGTTGCTTGTTCAACAACCTTGTTCTTTTCTGATTGTTGTTGGCATCTGCAGGTAAGTCTTACTGCTATCATGTTTTCTACAACTGTTCAATGTTCAATTGGGTTTAAACTTGTTTATACAAGACTAATTGGGGGAGGTTGCAGTTGTGTGCCATGCCCTCACCTGCCTGTCTGCTGTCACCCTTGCTGTATTGCCACCTTTGGTGGCTTGATATCGCTAGTGGCTGCTGGAGTTCCTCCTGTGCAAATCCAAGCTATCAAGTGCTGGAATTGCATGCCTTTCAAGTGTTACATACATTGCCATCTTGCCCTTCTTCAAGCCTTCTTCTTTCATGGCTGCTCCATCCATGATCCCCTGCCATTTGCACCTGTATTTTAGTTATTGTATGCTTCCTTTTCTTCTTTTACTATCTTCCTCCCTCCCTTTATTACACCTTATACGTTTTGTCTTTATCACCAGTGCTTGTCTTGCTGTGAGCAATTTCACACTGGGAAAACATCCCAGAGACAATGATGATGCTGCACACTCCATGAAAGCTGCTGCTCATTTTCATTTGTGATTTTTTGATCTGTTTTGGTTCCTCAACTGTTGTTTGAAAATTTTGAGGATTTTTTTTCCCCTCTCTCTGGTTCCCACTTCAAATGTAACTACTCCTAATTATACTACCTTTGTTTCTAATGTAATCTTGCACACACATATGCTATGCCATATGTGCATTGATGGTTCACTGTGCTTTGTAGTGGGCTTTGCTGTTGCATGTGGCATTAATGTTATGTCTTCTAAGTCCTCAAACCTCATTCACACTTAAGTTGGATGGACATAATGAGAGAAGACAAGAAGCTCAAACATATAACAAAATGGTAAAGGGTACCACTCAACGGACAAAGAAAAAGTCAAGAAGCTCAAAAGATATGACAAATAACAAAAGATACCACCTCAGGAACAAAAACATGGCAAAATTATGCAGCTGGAGGATCGGGCGGATATGATGCATGATGCTGGTGTGGTTCTGCTGACACCAGCGCAGGGATGGAATGGTGAACAGGCGGACTGACAACATACTGAGTGCTGGGATCATATGCCATATGGAAATGGCTTATGTAAGGGGGCATGTTATTCCTCATGCCTTGGTAGGCTCCTGGCCCAGCATGATGCCCAGTGTAAGAACCATGGGGATCAGCACGATAGTAGTCTTCACAATATACATCACCATACATTCCCCTCTGCATATTGTTCACTGCATGTTGAGGGGGGGTGACAACCATGTCCAGATAGTGGTAGTATTGCACTGCAGGTGGACAATGTCTGCCTGCAGGAAGGTATCCTCTGTCACGAGGAAATTGGGGACCACCATAACTGTTGACCTGCACATGAAAGAAATTGTGTTGAGTCAGGAACACAACCTATGCACTATTCCTGCTGTCAGAAGATGTATCATATAGATGACTACCTCCCCTAATTTGTTCGTGATTTTATCTCAAGAGGTTCAAGAGATATGTAAATTTCTTTACATTATATATATGCTAATGAGCGATATTGTACTTACACTACTGTATCAACCCTAATAACCCCCATATGTATATTGGCCCCTGTTCAGCATAGCCACACCACTCTGGGACATGCACAGCCCCTCCCAGAATGGTAGCACAGCCATAGGACTAAAAGAGAAGTCACCAAAAAGATAACTACCAAATCTGTCAAAATGACTCATTTTGACTCATTCTGACTCATACTAACTCATACCCGACCCGAAATGACTCCTTCTGACTCCTGTGACCGCTTAAAAGGTCCAGCACAGCCACATGTACTTAGTATATATAGAGGCTGATCTCTGTGCCTCAGATCTAAATCAATCTCTAGATTAATCTTCTATTCCAGAAGAGGATTTAGCTCCCCCCTTTGAGATCTTAGTGGGAAAAGGCTAGGATAATTTCGCTTCTACCTAGATTACATAATATCTAAGGTTAGATAACAAAATCTTCACCCTAAACACACTTTTGGTGCATAGTTAATAGGGAAAAAGGTTAAATAACCAATCCCCTCTATTCCTAAAGGTCCCCCAAGTGTACATAAGGTTCTATTAGGTAATTTCGCTTATATCCGAGCTTACATAAGCCCTACAAGCAATTACTAGAACAAGTTACATATTTAAGCACATATTAAGTGACAATTGGTACTTGAGTACTAAAGTAGAAAGTCTTTACCATAATTGAGTATTACACTAAGCCAAAAAGCACCTGATTACATCATTGCATTCCCTGTAGGTGGCAACTACAGCAGAAAGGCACCATAACTTAGATAAATCTAGTCTAAGAATATCTACTGGGTGAGCATTCACTTAGCACATAGACAGTACTCTCGTGAGCCAATAACAAAGGTTTATCACTAACCACATTGAGCACATATAGAGTGACATCCAATTGATTTTCCCACACATTTTAATTGCTACATTTAGCAGTTAGATCTCGTGCAATTTACTAAACAGTGGTTTTTCTGAGCAATTATCACAAAAGAATTACTGCACACCAACAACAAACCATTACAAGGAACTTTCTATCTCAGATACTACTTCATCTAAAACCCTTTCAGGCAATAATCATTGCATAGCCCCAAACCTTAAACTGATCTAGGAAATCACCAACCAAGCTCTACACTTATGTATCAAAACTATACACTTTGGGTTTTTGTACTTATCTGCTATCCACAACTCAGCCCTTTGCTTATTTTTGCTAGGAAAGAAGCCAACCTAAGTTCTTCAGCTAATAACCTCGACTTGGAAGAATGACCAGGGATCCAATTCACTCAGTTTTCACTCACTCAGTAGTTGAGCTATTGTTTGATCTGTTAGGTTAGTTATCTACCAACAGCTTATAGTGAGATTGGGCCTAGAGGATTTGTTTGAGGAAGTCACCTAGCCTTCTATTTATTCATTTTCCTTAGACATGACACCGTCCATCAGGATTGGCTTGTAGGCCAGCACTGGATGGAGAGAAGGGGCAGATGGCATTTGAGACTCAGTAGATGGTGGAAGAGAGGCAGCTGGGGGGAGAGAGGCAGCTGGGAGATAAGTGGCAGGTGGCAGATATGTGGCAGGTAGAGGATGAGCAGCATATGGCAGATGAGTGGCAAATGATGGATTAGTGACAGGCGGTGGAAGAGTGGTAGGTGGAGCAGATGGTGGGGGCACAGAAGATGGCAGCAGAGCAACAGAAGGGGGCAGAGTAGCAAGGGCAGCACTTGGAGCCACTGATCCATATAGCTCAAGTGCTTTCAGAGTAGCTTGTTCAGAAATGGAGGTAATGGGTTAGTAGGAACAACACACAGGAGAAAGGGCAGTGCTGACCATATCTTGAGAGTCTCTGTTTGCATTGCTGCAGAGAGATCCTCTGCTATTGGGGCATTTTGGGGAGGGTGATGCTGGTTCTGTCATGGGAAGGTGCCCTGATTGTATCTTTGGAGAAGTGAATGCAACTTGTTTGATGTGTGTCAAACTCACCAGAAGGGCTTCGCTTGATGACGCAAGCATACCATTAGAAGTGACCGACTTATCACAGAGTCCCTGAGTAGGAATAGCCACCAGGAATTCAGGTACATCAGAATCTGAGTTGGGGGAAGCAGCCCTACGGATAATGCGGGGCTTTGGACGTTTCCTAGTATTTCTTCCATTGTCATATTCCTTCTCTTTTGTCTTTGTGGGAGGAACTGCTTTCAAACTCAAAACTTGTTTTTTGGTTGCCCGAGACTCTAAGGTAAGTTGTACATTGGCCTTCTGCTTTCAACCTCCAGCAGGATTATGGTATTCTGCCCAGATGTTAATGATGTCCCTAACCTCCACCTCTGAAGACAAAGCCTCATTGTCCAAAAGAACCTTGTTATCCTTGGATGGATTGGCCTTCCGCTTCTTGGCATGACATCCCTCATTATTGGATGCACAAACCCCAATGTAGTTGGATGGATTAGCCTTCAACTTCTTAGCATGATGTATTTGAACATCTGGGGAAGATCCTTCACCAGAGCCAATAACCATGGGGTCATCAGCTATGCCCTTAGCAATGGTCTTCTGTCTGATCCGCGTTGCTGCCAATGCATGGGAGGGAAGACAGGGAGGTCCTTTGTAATCTACATCTCCTCTGACATATATGCATGGTGCCTTCATGAACTCACTGTCACCCAGAGGTGCAGCACCGATGATGACAGGGGAGATGGAGTCTGAGAGCATCTAAAAACAACATTAGTGAATTTAAAAAGTATGAATTATATAGCCACTTACTTCATGCTTCTTTACTGCTAACCTTTGTAATGATGATGTTGCCATTAATGAGTGCTTGGTTAAGTCTGCAATGATCTGCTTGGTTAAGATCAGCGATTCCCTTTGTCCAAGCACCAATATTGCGCAGTTGACCTGGCATCAATACACTAGCAGGCCAACCTTGTAAAACAAAGCCCTGGCTAGCAAGAATATTATGGAGTGTCGTCCAAGGAAAGGGATCACTTCTAAATTTTGTGGCATCACCTCTAGCTGATTCTATATATATATTAAGTCTTAATGAGTTCCCACAGAAATGATCACTTACCAAACAGGCATCCAAACGCCTCCTTGATTGATGTTAGCACCATGGCATCTTTGTTGGAATCCAATGAATCTGCCCCTAGAACCGGCATTGTGCATGGAATGAATGATTCGGCTGGGCCTGGCATAGGAGTGGCATGTGCAGCAAGCCTCTTGGTTTCAGTGAAGGAAGTCTCTACTCCTTGATCTTCTCTCACCATCTCCAGAAAGACCCTATTGCTGCAGATATATTATATTATCATGTCATATGAGCGGAAGTGGGAGAACTCACAATACATGAGCTTTTATGTGAGCAATTATTTTGTTATTATCTGAGGTGCAGCAAATCAAGAAAAACTGTGGTCCAAAAATTAGCAATGGCCTAAGTTAATAAACATAATACTACCTTATGTCCTTTGCCCTTGCAGTTGTATGCATGAACATGAGCGAGTTATCTTGATTGACAACTTTGCTACACATGACAAGGGCCATTTCAAATCCATGCTTCAGGGCAGCACCCTCAAGCTATGCCAGATCAATATGCAGTAATGGAAAAATATAGAGGAGGGACTTACGATCATGACAAGCTTCTTTTTGATCTTATTAAAGGACTGTGCATGCTGCAAAAATGTCTGTGGCAAAGATTCACGGGCCTCAATTAAGCCATTGAGGTCTAGAATTTCCTGCCAATCACAGTAGTCTTGTTTGAACTTTGCATAGAGTTGGCTACAAAGTTTAGTTGTCATTGTGTGATGTGAGAGAAAGATTGTGACTGTATATATATAAACTTACTTGGAACATCTGGCATGACATTTAATCTTTGTCGTTCTTGCTCTTTGTGTCTCTTGAGAAAATTTTCATAGTGATTAAAGTAGTTGATGCAACCAACTACCCGACTGAAAGTCTTCTGCTAGCCTTCCAGCACTTGCTGAGGCATTGTTGTTTCTATGGAATATGGATGAATAGAAGGCTAGATTCTTCCTCAAGCAAATTTCCCAGGCCCAAACTCACTATAAGCTGCTGGTTGACAATGAACCTAACAGATCAAGCAATAACAAGATTGAATAAGTAACAAAACTTAGTGAAATGGATCCCTGGTTGTTTTTCCAAGTCCAGGTTATTAGCCAAAAGACTTAGGTTGGCTTTATTCTAGCTTGTATAAGCTCAGGGGTTGGTCTAAGGATAGGGAACAAGTACTAAAAGGCCTAATCAATAGATTTAGTAGTTGTGCATAAGAGAGATTAGTAATTTGCACAGGAACCATAAGGGTGACAGCTATGCAATGGATATTGCCTAAAAGAGGCTCAGAAGGAGTGTTGATTGAGATAGAAAGTGTGATGGAATTGGCTACACTGGTTGTGTAGTAAATCCTCTAGGAGAATTGCTAGAGAATCTGCTGTTGAATTGATCACACGAGAACTGATTGCTAAATGTAGTAATGTTAGGTGTGGGAAAATTAGCTTATGGTTCACTCTGTTCATGGTCAATAGGGTTTGTTTGTACCCTTGTTTATTGGCTCACAAAGAATGCTGATTTGTGCTAAGTGGGTGCTTGGCTAATAGATATTCTTAAACTAGATTTATCTAAGTTACAGTGCCTTTCTGCTATAGTGGCCACCTACTAGGTGATTCAATGATGTAATCAGGGGCTTTCTACTTTAGTGCACTTCCCAATTGAGGCAGAGGCTTTCTACTTTAGTACTCAACTACCAATAGTCACTTAACATACACTTAAATGTGTAAATGTCCTAGATAACCGCTTTTGAGGCTTATGTAAGCACAGATTTAAGCGATATTACCTAATGGAACCTTATCTACACTTAGGGAACCTCTAGGAACAGTGTGGAGTGGTTATTTGACCTTTTCTCCTACTAACTATACACCAAAAGGTTGATTTAGGGCTGAGTTTTGCTTGGTATACTTAGATATTATATAATCTAGGTAGAAGCGAACTTAATGGACCCTTTTCCCTCCCAGATTTCACTTGGGATCTTAATACTCCTTCAGGAATTGAAGGTTTGATCAAATTGATTGAAATCTAGGGCACAGATCAGCTATCTATATATACTAATTACATGTGGCTGTGTTAGACCCTTAAAGCGGACTTATGACTCACTATGACTCACCTATTAGTCATAATGAGTCATACAGAAGGCTATGCATCCAGTTATGGGTAAATTTTATTGTTTACACCATTTGGGCAATTTGCAATTGCAGGGCCTTATGGCTGTGCTGCTGACAGGCTGTGTTGGACCCTTAGGGGTATGGCTATGCATTTTCCTTAAGCAACCTGAAACCTTATCCTTTACCAATTTGAGTAGTTGTCTTTTTTTGGCTTAGGTTAGTGGCTGTGGTACTGGTAGGGTGTCATATCATGTGACCAATGTCATGTGATTACTAATCACCTGACCGTAGTGGCAGTTAGGGGCCTATTATATGAAAATGGGTGATTAGGTTAAGTACACTAGTGTAACTACTAATATATGTGTAGCAAAAACATACAAGAAAGAAATTACCATATCTTTACAAGGACTTAAGATAAAATCACAAAAATATTAGGGTATATAGTCCACCATATGGACCTTCTTTTGACCATGGGAATAGGTCATAGCTTATGTTCCTGACTCAGCATGATTCTAATTGTGTGCAGGTTAGCGCTCGTCCCCACTGCTTGCAACAAAAAGCCACTTAGAGATGACCTTGCCGACCATGCAGCTGACATCCTCTTTGGCGGGTGAGCAGGTCCTAACATGCATGCACCCACAAAAAACACACAGTGCACCTCACAATCTCATCAAGTGACATTGCAATCTCTCCTGCCACTTTCCATGCAGCATTCACTTATATACAGTGCTGCGCCAGCCCTTGCCGGGCACCACCACACTTTGCTTCCCCATCTCCTCTCTTATCACCATCACCTGTTGGTTTGCAAGACCAGCGTCCCCTCTGCCATGTCATCTTGCAAGACACTCTGTTTTTGCAAGGAATATCATAATATAGTATGGTAACTTGACAAAAAATATGCACTATGAGTCTGACTGCAGCATGACTTTTGGACGTTTCCCATCAGTTCCTCCAGCCTGAGGACTCATTGCATGCAATAATGACTTAGACTGATTACTGGTGGCAGCCTTTACCCTTTGACCCTAAGTCCTGCCATTATCAGTATGTTAGCTAAGTTTTCAAGTATTACAGGTACATGTTACTTACTGCAAATGCTGAAGCAAGACCTGTTATCATTGCTAAAGATTTCCCACTGGCACTCACACTACTATGACGACCCAATTTGGTTTGGTGTGCATCAGTTGAGAGTCTTCTTTTTGCACAGCTTCTGGTGCTGTACTGAAATCATTACAGCCATGACTTGGATGTCAAAGTTCAATGTAAGTATGACTCACTAAGGGACTCTCACCAACTCCTACTGTCCCAGTGTCTGAGTTGTTCTGATTGTCCATAGTACTGTCGGCAGGAATCTCTGTCTCCATAGCCTCAAGCTTCTCGAATAGTGTGATTTCACATTGAGGGGAAGTTACCCTGATTTGGAACATTTTTCAACATATGCACATCAACTGAAAGTGGTGAGTATTCAGTTATGGCTGTGTACCAGAGGCCCTTCATAGCAGTGTAGAGACCAGTGCATCTCTATGATTGAAACACTGTATTATCGCCCCCTACATACGTCACACACTCACTCTCATTTCTTACTCGTATTCTTCTCTAGTCTGAGTTGCAGCATCGAAGTCCGAATGGTTGGTCTTCACTCTGGTTACTTGGACCGAGCGCAGCCAATCTTGGACTACTTGGACTAAGTCTCACATTCATACATACTGCTCACTTACCTTGTTTTGGACTCGGGTGCTATGTTATCACTGCCCTTAGGATTGGCAGCACCCTTTTTCTTACTTTCCTTACCTTATATACTCAGTTACTTAACTGCCATTATGGCACCCCTTACTTATTGGTACTTACAACGCCTCGGGCTATGCTCAGGCTATATAGTAGAGTACTTTGGTGAATGTTACCAGCTTCCGTTTGGCTCACAACACTGTCACTGTCACTATATACCATCTACAGCACTGTTCTACCGTCTTTAACGTCTGCGCCGTCCACAATGTGCCATTTTCATGCCAACCTCAGTCCAAACTTACCTCAGACTTGTGCTGCTCGGTCTCGGATTTCGGTCTACCTCACCCCCTTACTTTGGAGTCCCTTTTGGAGTAAACCTATCGCTCCCCCATCCCCCCATATGGCCCGGACTAGTAAGAGGACCTCCCTCTTATCCTCCCAGCTGCCTTTCTGTTTATTCAACTGGAGCCCACCACAAGGGACTTATCAAGGGGTTCTAGAAGAAGTCTTCGACCAACAGCCCAACGCTTAGAGCTTGAAAATTTACGTGCCGAGTTTCATAATCTTGACATCTTGGAGGATTCTAGCTTTCTCCAACTGGTCTCACCTGACCACGCCCGACACAACCACTCTTCTCTCCCTAAATATTCGACATTCAGTGAAAGTTTTTTAACAGGCACCAATTCGACCCTTACAGCACTTGACAGCAATCATTTCGATTGGTTACTGTCAGTCTGTCCCTGTGCTAATCCTCCCATAACAGATCTACTGCCACCAGGGTCACCCAAGACCCTTAACACTGCCTCTTTAGCCAATGAACTGAGCTTCAGGAACCTCATTCCCGGCGCGTTTATATATTCTACTCCCTGTAGGAGTAGGCAGGGATCTTGGTTTTCATCCCCACTTTCATCTCTCACACCAGAGAATTCTCCTTCACTGGTCACATCATCCTCAGCATCATCATCCTCTTTGTCATCTGCTTCGCTCTCATACCTTCTCTGACCGTCTTTTGCCAACCCTTCACCCGCTTCAGTCCATACTCTGGACCACTCCATCGCTCTGCCACCCAGCAACCCTGCTTTTGGACTATTGTCCAGACTCTTTTGACCACCATTGGTTCCACCTCCAAGTCCGCCAAATCCTCCAACACTGCCTCCAGCTAATCCAGTTCCCCTGATGGCTAACCAAAACCCAACCATGCCGCTCCGAAGCAACAGAGATGCACTGAAGTTTGATGGTAAAACTCCGGCCCTGCTGCCAAGGTTTTTAGAGGAAGTCGATGAGCTCAGTACCACCGCCGCCATTACTGATGCCCAGAAGATCCACGCCGCTATCAGGTATGCTGATTTGGAAGAGTCTGAGGGGTGGGAGCTGCTCGACGAAGCTTCTGCTATGCCTCCGGACTGGCAGGTATTCATCACCACCATAAAAAAACTGTATTCCGGATGCGAGGGTATAAACTGCTACTGCTGAGCTGACATTCAGTACCTGGTAGAAGAGTACTGAGTCAAGCTGATGTGCACCCTCAATGAATTCAGGGAATACCAGCGCAAGTTCCTAAAAACTACTAAAATACTAATCAAGAACAGGAAGCTCTCCAAGCTCAACCAAGACGCCCTCTTCCTATCCGGCCTCCCGGCCAAACTCGAATCCACCATTCGCCACTGGCTCCTCATTACCAAGACTGTGCATCACCTATCCGACCCCTATCCAGTCAACGATATCATCAATGCCACCAAGTTTCTCCTCACTGGCTCTGCACTCCGCCCCACCAACACCGGCTCCGTGCTACTAGCCCAACCTTACTACCCAGCTTGGGCAATGCCGGCCCAAGTTCCCTCAGTTATTTAGACTGCAGCACCAGTAGCTCCACCTATCGTAGTCAAGCAGGAGCAGGTGTCCCTGTAGCAGTGGACACAATGCCCTCAGGAGTGCACCTTTTGTGGCAACACTTCCCATTTTATGAATAGCTGCCCTCACATGGATGGCTATATCCAGACCAGTAAAGCTAGCCGAGGTACAGACAGCTGATTGTACCTTGTGGACGGCAAATGCATCCCGCACATCCAGGGGACTTGCTGTTTCCAGGAATGCCTAGACCGAATGAGCGGCCAGGTCGCCACCACTGTGCCCACCTCGGTCGTCACTACCGGAATTGTTTCTTTATCTTACCTGGATACTGATGCTCTTGCTGTTTCCAGGAATGCCTAGACCGAATGAGCGGCCAGGTCGCCACCACTGTGCCCACCTCGGTCGTCACTACCGGAATTGTTTCTTTATCTTACCTGGATACTGATGCTGACCTATACATGAATCGAATCATGTTGAGTCAGGAACACAGCATCTCAACAATTCCCATGGTCAAAAGATGGACCATATGATGGACTCCCCCCCTTAATTTTTTTGTGATTTTATCTCCAAAACTCATGGAGATATGAATATTTCTTTTCAATTCTTTACACTTTGCTATACTATTAGCCTAAGTTGCTAGTTAAGTTACCCTAGATTACCCTAATTATGTAATCAGCCCCTGTCCTGGGACAAGGAGTCATGTGATTACTGATCACATGCCTGGAGTCACCTGACCATGGCTTGGG
>JBBPSN010000377.1:0-17332 GCA_038093615.1 Austroboletus olivaceoglutinosus | reverse complement strand
GAATTTGCCCCCGCCAAAGTCAAGTCGGAGATTCTTGACTACTTCAATCGTTGACTCAGTGCTGGTATTGGCATTGGACATGGTCATAACATGGTCGGACTGGACTGGAAGACTGAGTGACTCCCACACCTGTTGGGGCATGGCCACGATCTCCGAGCCGGAGTTGAGGACAGCAGAGATTTGTTGAGAGGTGCTGAGGACTTTTGTGTCGAGTGACTGAAGTGGTATGCTGTGATGTGCGACTATGAAGCTGTCATCGCTCTGCGATATGCAGTCACTGAAGTAACGGAGTATAGCACTGGGGTCACAACTGGCAAGTTCATTAACCTGTATGATGTTAGTGCTGGCTTGGATGTGCCACATCGCGGACAGGTCATGTAGTTGCTTGCACACATCCAGAGCGATGGCGATTAGGTCCTTGACTGGGACTGGCATAGTGGCCTCTAAGACCTGCTGTAGGATCCGCTTTGGGGCAGTCTCGTCTTCAAGCAGGAATGAGTACTTGAACTGTGTAGATGGGAGAGAGGGGTTGTTAGCTTTGGCAGCTCAATGCAAATCATTACTATTTAGTGGTATGGCGGGGGCCATCAGTGCAGCTGTGCTAGTGGTCAGTGGTGGGGTCAGAGTAGGAGACCAAGTTGTGCGAGTAGCCTCGACCACTGGAGATACAATCTCTTCTACCATGGTGGGCTGAGGTCCGGAGCGACCAGGTTTGCAGGTCGGCATTTCCATGCTGTCAAAACGGACATGCTTCCCCTTGTCCTTAGCCCTGTCGGCCTGGAAGCTAGCCCAAGCCTGGGCTATATAAGGTTGGAAGTTGGGGTCAGTGGCAGCAGGTTCAGGATCTGCGTCCCAATTGTCGACCAGGGTCATGAAGACCGATAGTTCAATTTCTAAAACTGCATCAGTGTCCAGGTAAGATAAAGAAACAATTCTGGTAGTGACAACCAAGGTGGGCGAAGTGGCAGTGACTTGGCTGCTCATTCGGTCTAGGCATTCCTGGAGACAGCGAGTCCCCTGGATGTGCGGGATGCATTTACCATCCGCAAGGTACAATCGGCCATCTATACCTTGGCTAGCTTTACCGGTCTGGATATAGCCATCTACATAAGGGCAGCTATTCATAAAATGGGAAGTGTCACCACAGAAGGCGCACTCCCAAGGGCATTGTGTCTGCTACTACAGGGACACCTACTCTTGCTTGACTACGATAGGTGGAGCTAATGGTGCTGCAGTCTGAATGACTGAGGGAACTTGGGCCAGTATTGCCCAAGCTGGGTAGTAAGATTGGGCCAGCAGCACAGAGCTGGTGTTGGTGGGGCAGAGCACAGAGCCAGTGAGAAGAAACTTGGTGGCATTGATGATATCATTGACCAGATAGGGGTCAGATGGGTGGTGCACGGTCTTGGTAATGAGGAGCCAGTGGTGAATGGTGAATTCGAGTTCAGCTAGGAGACCGGATAGGAAGAGGGCATCTCGGTTGAGCTTGGAGAGCTTTCTGTTCTTAATTAGTATTTTAGCGGTTTTTAGGAACTTGCACTGGTATTCCCCGAATTCATCGAGGGTGTGCATTGGCTTTACTTGGTACTCTTCTACCAGGTATTGAATATCAGTGCAACAATAGCGGTTGATACCCTCACAACTGGGATATAGTTTCTTTACAGTGGTGATGAATACCTACCAATCTGGAGGTATAGCAGAAGCTTCATTGAGCAACTCCCACCCCTTGGACTCTTCCAGATTGGCATACCTGATAGCGGTGGCCCCATTGTACAGAACCTGATGGGTTCAGGTAGGGGGGTTGGCATCGAGAGCATAGAAAGTGTGTGGGGGGATCCAGTGCCATGGATAGGGATTTCAGGAGCATTTGGGACAGAAATGGTGGAGGGTCCAATAGGGTAGTGAATATGTGCAGTATTGGTCATGAATGTTACCAGTCATGGTACCAAGGGCAATAGGGGACATAACAGAAGTATGAATAAGTGAGGGAATGGTTAGGAGGAAGTTCATTGCAGAAACAGAATAGGCACTGATCAAAGGTTTCTTTATGGGGGGCAAAACAGAAGACAAATGGTTGGGGTATAGTTCATTAAAGTCCCTTGGCTCATTTATAAGTAGTGAGGATGTCTTTGGAGTTGCCTAAGTTGGATTTGGGTTTCCAAGTGTCTTTGCCCAATCCATATCCCTTTCATTGGATTCTGTATTGTCTTCTTCTGGCAGTTCCTTGATGGAGAATAATGCGATCTATCTTCCATTCTTCTTCACCACCGATGAGATCCAGTGGTGGTCTGATGTAATTGGGGCCATGTTCCTTGGTCTCTTTGAATGAGTTTAGAAGGGTGGCATGGAATACATCATGGATTTTCCAAGTTGGGGGTAATTACAATTGATATGCCACCAGGAATAGTATTTGGGTGATGGTGAAGGGGCCTACTCTTTTTGGGGCGAGTTTCTTGAATAGGAAGTTGAGGTGGAGGTTGGTGGATTCTAGCCATACTTGGGTTCCTACTTTCCAAGGGGAGAACTTTTGGCAATTTCTTGCCACCATAAGAAGTCTGGCATGGTCGTGGGCAGCTAGTGCTTCATTGTGAGTGGAGGAGAGGGAGGAGAGTTAGGTTTTGAGGGTGGGCATGAAGGTTTTTCCTATCCTAGGGTATGGGTGGGGTTCATAGCCTAGCATTAGGCTAAATGGAGACTTCTTGGTAATGGAGTGTATAGCAGAGTTGTGATGAAATTCAGCCATGAGAAGAAGTTCCACCCATTTTGAGTTGTCTTCAGCACAGAAGATCCTAAGCCAGGTTTCGAGCTCTTGGTTGATGCATTTGGTTTCACCATTGGTTTCCAGATGGTAAACTGAGAAGAGGATGAGGTCATATTCTAAAAGGTGGGCAAGTTCTCTGGAAAAGGTGGAGGCAAATTGGAGGCCACAGTTGGTGATGCACTTGTTGTGGAGGCTGAATCATTTGAAGACATTATTGAAAAAGAGTCAGGCCACCCCCTTAGCATTGATGGTTTTGTCACAAGGACAGAGAATCACCCCCTTTGTAAAATCATGGTCAACCATGACCATAATGGAGTCAAATCCCTGGGATAGGGGGAGGCTGGAGATGAGGTCAACCAAAATCTGTTGGAATGGGTATGTGCAAGAGAATGGGATGGGGGACAGTGGAGGACATGTGGGGTGTGTGTTGACTTTGTTGGACTGGCAGATAATGCAGCCCACAATGTATCAGCAGATGAATGTGGACATGCCAGGCCACCAATAGTCACATTCGAAAAGGGATAGGGTATGGAATTGACCAGCATGACCTTCCACAGGAGAGTTGTGAATGCCACAAATGATGTCCAGCTGTGTTGGCTCAGGGATATATAAACGGCCATAAAATAAAGATTGTGGTCTGAGTAGATTCAGTCTGAGGGGTCGGAATAGGAAAGTGGAGAAATCCCTTCATACATGGCTTTGAGGGCTGTGAGGATGAGTGGGTTGGTGGAAGTGGAGGTAGTAATTTTCTCAAAGATAGCCAAGTTGAGGGATTGGATAAACATAGTTTCTGGGAGGAGGACGACCTCAGCATTGTCATTAGCTATTTCTACAGGATCTTTTCTGGATAAGGTGTTGGCAGGGGCCATGTGTGTACCAGGAATGTAGGTAAACAAGAGGTCAAAGTTCTGGAGGAATATCTGCCATCGAGCATGATGGCAACTTATTACGACCGCTAGCAGTCGGGTCGACTTTTGGTGGTCGAGGTATCATTTGGACAGAAGTCCAATGATGGGTACAAGGGGATTCGGTGCAAGGCCGCTCTGCTGAGTGTGCCTGCAGTGACGTCATCCAACAGATGGTATAAACCAGTACTGTGATGGGAGAGAGGACTGGCCACACATAAGCCAGCTGGGTGGGGTAACGAGACCGCTTAGCAGGTGAATCTATTATGGCAAGGGAGCATCCACTCAGAATAGTAGGATGAGAACTAAGGACGAGGGCACTCAGAGAGAGTGGATCAGAAGTGGTTACTAGATTGAAAGTAAGACTAAGATACTTGACAAGGGAGTTCAATCATAGGTTAAGTACTACTCCAAATGGTCCGTGTGCGAAGAACATGGATGAGTAAGAGGCAGCTGACTGAGCCACCATGCTGACTACTGGGGTATCACTAAGTAAATACGTTAGCGACGTATGGATGTCGTGTTGGATGACAGTAGGTACTGGTGGGTAGTCCATTTGCAGAGTCCAACTGGCGAGGCTACACAGGAATTATAGGGAAGGAGATGACCAAGATAAAACGATGAGAAAGAAGAGAAATATAACACAACTGAGGTAATGAGGGGTGCGGAAGTAGGTGAGGTTTTTATGGTCAGTTAGAATTTGGACTATGTACTGAGCCCCAAGAAGGCAATGTTGCTAGTCTTCCAACATATGGATGACTGCAAGGAGCTCTCTATTGTAAATATCATAGTTTCTTTCTGTATTGCCTAACATCGCTGATTGGTAGGTACATGGGTGGAGATTGCTGTTTGTGTCCTTTTGCATAAGGACCCCTCCAATAGCTGTGAGGGAGGCATCAGTCATTACATGGTATTTTAACAATGAATTGGGGAGACAGAGGACAGATTTGAAGGAGAAGAGCTTTTTTATTTTCTCAAATGTGTTTTGCCTTTTTGGGGTCCATTCCCAGAGTTGTGCTTTGCAGGTGAGTTCTATGAAAGATTTGACTTTGTTGGAGAAGTTGGGGATGAACTTTTGATAGAAGTTACAGAAGCCTAGGAAGGATCAGATGGCTTTTAATGACATTAGGGATTCCCATTTGGTGATGGCTTTAAGTTTGGTGGTATTCATGGCCATTTGTCCAGGTTGGATGACTAGACCTAAGTAATTCATGGTGTTGGAGTTGAAAGAACACTTGTTGAGTTTACAAGACAAGTGTAATTCCTGCAAGCATCAGAGAACTTGCTTGGTCCATTCCTGATGGGTGGGGAGGTCTTTCAAGTGTATGGTGATGTCATCCATGCATATGGCAAGCTATCCTTCCCTGAGCATGTTAGTGAAACTGTGGTTCATAAAGGCTTGAAAAATAGGGGGGGTGTTGCATATTCCAAAGAATATGACTGTGGGTTCAGAAAGTCCCAGCAGGGTAATGAATGCAGCCTTCCATCAGTCAGGAGGGTGGATAAGGATGTTGTTGTATTTGTTGTGAATATCCAGGGAGATGTAGAAGTTTGATTCAGCGAAGGGGTCGGTGATATCCGATATCTAGGGAAGTGGATAGGCCTTTTTGATCATGTGTTGATTGAGGTCCCTATAGTCCTGGCAGGGTCATAAATCCCTGCTCTTCTTTTGAACAAAGAAGAATAGGAATACCTGGGGGAATTTGGAGGGGACAATCTTTCCATTGGCTAGATTTTCATTGATGAACTTTCTGCATGCTTCTTGTTCAGGAAGGAATAGGGAGTAGGGTTTGGCTCTTTTGAGTATGAATGTGTCCATTAAGTCAATTTTGTGGTTGAAAAATTGTGAGGGAAATAGTGGAATATTGTCGGGTTTCTCAAAAATATTGGTGAATTCTTTGTATGTGGGCAGTAGGATGATGGGGTTTCATTACTTCTTGGGCAATAGTAGTGGAGAGGGTGGTTTTTCAAATGTGCTCATTGTTGTATTGTTGGGTGTACCAATGGTTGATTTTGAACAGCAGGTTGATGTGTAGATACCATAGAAGGTACCTTTGTTCTATGGCATCCTCTTCATCTCTTCAGGGTATAATTCAGTCCCTGGTGACTGTTACCCTACCAGTATTCCAGTCAATTAAGGGGTTTCATTTCCATAACCAGGTCATTCTAATGATGATATTCTCTTTGCTAGATGGTAGCACAAGGAATGTCCTGTGTTCTTCAATGCCTTGCATCCACAGAGCAAGGGTGACCCTATATTTGATCATGCCTGCTTTGTTACCTGAGTTGTCAGCATTTAGAGTGCAGATAGGGCAAGGAATTCATTAGAGTGGATAGCTATTTCTTTTGGCAAAGTCGTGGTTTATGAATGATCCTGTGGCTCCACAATCAATGAGGGCAGTGGTGGTTTTGACACTTTTTCCTTCTGTGGTGGACAGTGAAATGGTAATAAGAATTGAATTTGTTTCACTGGATACAAGTACAGAAGAAATAGCTGGAGCAAAGGATGTCGATTCCTTACTCCTTTTTAAAAACCCTGGAAGTCTATGTCTTTGTTTTTGATGCATGCCACATTTTCAGTGGGGTTATCATCAAAACATTCCTTCAACACTTGTAGTACTTCCATTTCTGAGACCTTCTCCTTGATCTGGAGTTGTTGGACATATTCTTTGATGGGGTCAGGTTTGGCAGGTTCAGGGGTGGTGACAGCTCTTGTACATGTGGGATTGTGAGGGGGTCAGGTAGGAGCAAATTGGTTGGAGTGATGATTGCAAGTGGAACAGCTGACTTTGTAACAGATGAAGCAGTGGTTTTCATGAAAGTGGTGGGCCCTTTCAACAGGGGAGAGCATTCCTGGTTGACAAGTTTGAATAGTGTCCACATCCATGGCATAGAGGTCTTTGGTGTTTCTTCTTGAATTAACATGTCCTTTCCTAATATTGCAGATTTGTTCTTGTTGGCAGGTGAATAATGCAGCTTTTGTCATCCAATCCTTGAGCGTTTCTGGCTCTTTCTCTCCTCCAATGATTTTGTTGATGAAATCAGGATCTAGACCCTTCATGTAGTACTCAATGAGGCCATTTTGATTGGTGAGACAAGATTTGGCAGTGAGAAGGAAGAAATTCATTTTGTATTGATCACAGGTATTGATACCCTTTCCTTTCATGAAGATGTGTCTGAACTTCCTTTGTGCATTAGTGGCAGACTCCTTGTGAAAGAAGGCACTTAGGAAATCTTCCTTGAATTTGGCCCAAGTAATGTCCATAGTGGGAACAGTTCAGGAGTTGATGTTCTTGTATATGGCTTCAGCATAAATGTGGCCACAACCTTTTGACATTCAATTTAGAGTGGTGTACACTCTCTTGGTGTCATTGTACTTTGAGGCATTCATTTGGAAATATGCATCCATGGCCCTTATCCAAAAGTTGGCATCTGATGGTTTGCCAAAGAACTTGTCAAATAGGCCTGCTTTTAATTCAGACATGTTTTGATTGTCAGAGGTTGGTTCAAAGTCAGAGGGTGGTTTGTTATTGTCGGGGTGATGGGATGGGGGGAGTGAAGTTTCATCTCCTTCGTTTTCCTCTATGTGATACTCAGAATCAGATAGGGATCTGTGTATGGAGATGGGGTAATCTCCTGGAAGTTGTTTAGCAGGGGAGAGTCTAGGATAATGTCTGGGTCCTCCTGACTTGGCTGATCAGTGTGATGGGAGAATATGGAAGTAATGGCTTGAGGGATGGAGAGGCGACAATGGGTTGAACTGGGGGGTTGTAGTAGAGGGATGGATCAATCAAGACGTGCTCTGTCTTGTGCAGCCTGATTGTCAGTGATAACCTGACTGGCTCTTTGACCTCAATGGAAGGCTCCTTCTTCTTCATCAGACATGTACTGGGCAGAGTATCAGGAAATGGTAGGTGACCTTTCTGCATGGTAGCAGAGGTGTAGAGAGAAAATAAATATTTTGTTATGCTAACAATAGTGCTTAGTCTCATACTTCGAACAAGGCTGGTACTTGTGTTGGAACACAAGTTGGAGTAGGGCTGATTTGCTAAGTGAGTTCACATTCAGGCCCATGCCTAGTGGATGGGTGCCACAATGATTAGCCTAGCATGTTGTGGGCTCCTACCATTTGGGAACACAGCTCATCATCCCATCCACAGACCAGGCCTGCCTCTAGCTGAAACCCTTCAGGTTTTCACCCAATCACACAATCTCACAGCAGAGGGTGTGCAAGGTGTAGATACCCATACTACTTCACATGTACATTGCATTCCATAAACAACTCTCTTCCCTTCTCACATCCCCCTATGAGCATGCATAATTGCACAGAGTGGTGCATATGTGCACAGCGGGTGTCGTTGCATCATACAGTTTGCAATGGAGGTTTTAGTATTATAGTGACCATCAACTTAGTGCTGGGATAAAATCCTGCCAGAAAAGATGGCTCTCTTGCTGCTGGACCTTTCTTCATGGAGTCTGGACTCCATGAGTCATGCTTCAGTACTCAGTACTCAGTACTTGATTCTTGAACACACATTGAATCAGTCCTTTCTGGCAACATACTAGCTGGAGGTGCTCTCGGTCCAAGTTACCTATCACCTTTGACATGGAGATGTTTGGCACTCACTCTCACTGAGATATGCCCATCACTTTTTGGGCCAAGGGTTGGACTGACTCTTACACAATATCCCTTATCACACCCTTCGCACAGTCTATACCCATTCCCAGGTTCAGGTAGTACTGGGGCTCGACTCAACCCTTACATCATCAGAAGGACTGAGGACTATGGCAAGCTGTCTGCAGCATCAAATTACCTATGCTCCAAACAGCCAGCTTTCAAAGTAGGAGTCCATGTCCTTCCTTATATTTTAAGCTTTGCTTCTGTTGCCATTCTGTCATGCCAGTGATGCGGCAAGGCAGAGTAAATATTGGACAAATTGGAATTGGAAGACAGGCACCGGTTGCACCCATCCGTAAGTGTGGAACATTGGGCCTTATTTACTTCGTTCCGACCTATTTAACTTTAGAGCCGTAACTTATTAGGCGCTCCACAGTGATGGCCTTAACCATGGTAATCGTAGTCTAGTGCGATACCGTGCCGGCCGCAGCACCCAACAGACAGGTGATACCATTAGCGACGAAAATAATTGCCCATTCTCCGGCAGGCGGCGAAAACTTAGAAATGCATCACCCACACGTCGCTCGACTTCCTTGGTCCACTTTTAAACATTCGAGCTGAGCAAGTTTTTTTCAGTGAGTTCATCATGAGTTCATCTGTGTTAATAGACCGATTTCTATTTTGGCAGTTTCAGTCCCCAAGCGGCTCAATCTGAAGATCACGCCAATTAATATTGTCGTTATGTGGATGATCTCATACAGACACGGACCTTTCCAGCACATGGCACTCACTTCGGCTCTATCGGGGCCACCATACGTGTTTCATGAAACACTCCGAATGCAACGCGGTGTGCTCCGCAAGACAGTGGGTCTTCATCCGATGATATAACGGACTGCAGCTTCCCAGCTGGTGTTACAGCATTATACCCACATCATCTGTCTCCAATGAAACGTCTCTCACTCTCACTCCCGCTCCTTTGTCTTTTCATCTTCTTTCGGTTGGTTCTGAGTCTTTCGCCGTCTTACCTAGCGTGCCAACTTAAAAAATCGGACGGAGAATCAGCCCTTGAAGGATGTCCCAACGGAACCCTTTATGTTTCACCTACCGATCCGGATGCGCATTTCGATAGTGTCCAGGGGGCCATCGATTCTCTGTCAGCTCCTGCTCCCTGCCTTTTCAGCGCGAAGGTACTGATGTGTAATAGCCCGGAAACAGGCAGTGCTTCCATCCTAATTGGTGAAGGGCAGTACTTTGAATTGATAAACATAACACGTTCTGCACATCTCACACTACTGGTGGGTAGTCTTTTACAATGGCAACATTGTTATAGGGGTTAACATATCACGCAGGGTCAGCTAGACTCTGCCACTGCCAATGTTCCAAACGGGAACGCTTCCCAACGCAACCTTGTTCATATCTGGAACAACCGATGCACGGGGGATGGCTTCACGGATGAAGAGACTGCAACACTGACCATCTTCCCTCGCCTTGACTACTCATTTGGAAACGTCGATTTCAGAGCGTACAACATCGACTTCGAAAATCGTGCCGTTAGTCTGTCTTGCTTGAACAGAGTTCTTCAGTCATTCATTTCCTCAGAACAATGCGGTGACCACTCCAGCACTCGTGACTTCTATCACACTGGCCAATGCATCATTCTACGGGTGCACATTTGCAAGTTACCAAGATACGTGGTACACCGGGTGGAGTGCTAGCACTTATGTCGTTGATTCCATCATATTGGGTGAAACTGACTGTAAGTCTTCCCCTCGATCCTGTGTCTGATTTCTGATTCATTATAATTCTCGCTAGATCTCTTTGGATCTGGAATCGCGTACGCCATGTTTCACATGTGCCCCAGAGTTATAAATTTGACCCTTTTACAGTTTCTTCGAGTCAGTGACCCTTGCAAACCGTGGATGTGGAGGTGGCATCACTGCGTGGGCCAGTACACCTGGCACGACAAACGGTGTATACATCTCTAGATCAAAAATTATCCGTGTAAGCCTGCAGTGTTTTCATTGTGCTCCCGGATGTCAAATATCCTGTTACAGTCGCCAGATGCAAGCGCTGATGAGGTGACTACGGGACGGTGCTATCTAGGTAGGTGACGACGCTATTTTCCAAGCTACATTGACTATAATCTGTCAGGGCGCCCATGGAACGAGAATGCGGTTTCTGTCTTCCTCAATAACTATATGGACGAAAGCATTAACGCCGCTGGATTCAGGGGATGGCATACAACAGAGTGGGTCATTTTGATTCCATCGTCATCCTGCTGTAATGGATGTCGCGACAGAGCTGAGATACCCGACACAACCTACTATGCTGAATTCGGCTCGCACGGTAATACTTTATGAGCCTATGTGATTACTGCTGCTAAGCATAGCACACTATAGGCCCGGGAGGTGGCGAGTCCGCTCGAGTCGCACAGGATTACATTCTCAATTCGGAGGAGGGACATAAGTATACACTTGAATATGTATTCCAGGGGAAACCGTCGTGGATTGACACTCACTATGTGTTCTAAGCCTGGCATGGACGCGGAGAGGAGGTAGTGGCTGGATCCACGTGACCACAACGCGTGTCGGAGTTTCTTGTCGCAGTGTTGGTTCTTGTCTAGTACTACAACTGCACGCAATAACGAGACAGACGTTTGAGCTGGACATGGCATCAATCGGATCCGTTACCAAGCAAATCGCAGCCCTCGAAATCTCCTCCAAAAAACAGGTCAACCCACCTCCACCAACCCGGCCGACGCACTCCAAACAACCAAGTCAAACTAGCGTCGCAAAACTCCTCACTAAATACGCTGCACCCAACCCCATCTCAAAGCCTACCCAACCATCCGCTCTCCGAAATCAGACCAATGCAGAGAGCAGAACCGTCACTCCGCCAGTCCCGACCAAACCCGTCGCCAAACCGCCCACCATCGACATCGGAAAGTATGACGGTGGCTTCGAGATAGACGACGAGAAAAGAGGCGAAAAGGTATACGGGGAAGCTGCCAAAGATCTGGCACTCGATTCTAGCGTCTCCAAGTATGTCTCATCGTTGAACCGCCATCCTCAATCGTAACACTCCTACAGAACACAACCCACGCGTGAATGGAAACTGAACTCGTTTGACATTGGCCGCCCTCTTGGAAAGGGCAAATTTGGCCGTGTATACATGGTCCGCACAAAAGTCGAGCCTCATTACATCCTTGCACTCAAGTGTCTGTACAAGTCCGAAATCGTTCAGTCGCGCGTCGAGAAGCAAATCCGCCGAGAAATAGAAATCCAGCAAAACCTTCGCCATCCCAACGTTCTGCGCTTATACGGCTATTTCCACGACGAGAAGCGCATCTTTCTCATGCTCGAATTTGCAGGCAAAGGCGAGCTTTACAAGCAACTGAGCAAACATGGAAAATTCTCGGAGAAGCGAGGTTCGAGATATATTGATCAGATGGCGGACGCACTGCAGTATCTCCATTCGAAGCACGTTATCCACAGGGATATCAAACCGGAGAACCTCCTGTTAGGCATCAATGGCGAGCTCAAGATTGGAGATTTCGGATGGAGCGTACATGCGCCGAGCAACCGGCGAATGACACTCTGTGGCACACTAGACTACCTTCCCCCGGAAATGGTAGAGGGAAAAGAACATAACGAAAAGGTGGACCACTGGGCACTGGGTGTGCTCACCTTTGAATTCATGGTCGGGAAACCGCCCTTTGAAGACAGAGACAGCGTCAACGGCAGGTTTTTCTGTCCCAGTCATACATGTCGATACTCACGTCGAAACTGCAGCCACGTATCGACGGATAGCAAAGGTTGATTTTCGCATACCCAATCATGTTTCACCCGAAGCGAGAGATCTCATCTCCAAGGTAGGTTCTGTCCCTTGCTTTGATGTCTTAACTCTGACTAGCAAATCCTACACCACAGCTCCTAAAGTACAGCCCTGAAGAACGGTTTCCCTTGGCGGAGGTTGCACGACATCCTTGGATTGTCAGATATCGTCCAAAGGCGACTTCACAAGGTGGGAATGAAGCCTAGGTCCAAATACGAGAGGATTTCACTACTATTAAGTATGCATACACCTTCATTTGCTCTGAGTCAACGGTTCTGTCATCTAAATATGGTTGTATGTGCATCAAATGCTCAATATATTCTGGGGGAAGAATCGCATGCCAGACACAATACTGAGTGCTTGGACTTGCAACGACAACGTCGAACTCCAGCATTTCAAAAATCCTCCTAAGTAGTGGTGGAATAAAAGAGCCCTTGTAAAGGTTATCTATTCCTCGTCTAATTCGGAATAACAGGAACGCAATGTCGTATAGCTACCCCGTCATGGCCACTGTTCTTGATAAATGTCTGGACACAGCAAGAACAACGAAGAAGCACCACGTCTTAATATATCATCGAAGACATGTCTGCCCGCATGCGGTTGTAGTCAAGAAGACCTTCGACGGGTCCAAGGGCTGCAACTGCGATCTGCGCAAAGGTTTTTAATATTGACGTGTCGCACAAAGGCAAAAGAAACCTACATCCTTGTCCCAAAGATATTTCCGAGCAACGCGCTTGATTTCATCTGGAGTAACAGCATCGACCGCATTCTCAATCTGTTTGGGTGTCATGCGGCGACCAGTGGTGACCAGTTGTCGGCCAATGTCCTCAGCGATAGCGGTGGTTCCGTCGAGGCTAAGAAGAAGGCCAGCTTTGAGTTGACTTTTAGCACGTTCGACCTCGACGTCAGTAGGAGCCATGGACATGCGCGTCCATTCCTTGAGTGTGAAATGAGCCATATCATCGAGATTCATCACGTTCTCCGACACCAGGTAGATACCCCAAAGACCAGTATCCGAGTAAGATGTGGAGAAAGACATGAAACTGTTGGCAAGGTTGTTGGAAGAAATGATATGGGAAAGTCGCGACGACAACAGAGAGGATGCACCCAAGGAACGGTCCCAGTTGCCCATAATCGATTGCATTACCAACATGGGGAAATAATCAGGAGAGCTCCAACCCACGCCCTCGACAGCGAAAGCAATATGGGCACACGGAAGTTCGTCGTCACGGATCCGAACTTCTGAGCCGATGAAGTCGGTGCGAGAGTGAGCAAGTCGCCCAAGAGGTATAGGATTGGAGGAGACAGGGAGAGAGGAGAAGTGTTTTTCGGCGAGTTTCACAAGCTCCTGGTGGTCAACACCACCCGCACCGACGAGAACCATGCGATCAGCCGTGTAGTTGGTCTTTATGTAGTTGGCAAGACCATCACGTTTGATGGACAGAATGTTGGCTTTGGGTCCGAGAATCGTTCGGCCAAGGGGTTGACCTGGGGGACGTCGGTAACAATGCGCAAGAGAAGAGTGGATATATACCTTGGAATGCAACGGAATGGAGATGGTCGAAGACCACCTCTTCGAGTTGCTTGTCAACTTCCTGTTGCTCACGGAGGATGACATCTCGCTCGCGCTCAATTGCAGTATTCTCGAGCTTGGAGTTTTGAAGTATGTCGCTGATGATATCGACGGCGACCGGGACATCCTTGCGGAAGCTCTTGGCATAGTACACGGTTTGTTCACGCGAGGTATACGCGTTGAGGTGTGCGCCGAGGTTTTCTACTTCGAGCTCAAGAGCATGCTGGTTTCTGCGGCTTGTTCCCTTGAAAGCCATGTGCTCCAAAAAGTGAGCTGTCCCGTTCGTTTTGTCGGTCTCTGCGCGAGAGCCAGCATCTATCCAGACACCAACAGTAGCGGTCTGGGCGTGTGAATGAGACTCTGTTGCAACGGTAAGACCATTCGGGAGCGTGGTCGTCTCGGTAATGGGTGCGGGGATGTTCAAAGCCGTTGCGAACGAGCGCAGAGACCGCTGCGCATGGCATTAGAATCGGAGGCGGAGAGGGGACCTGGAAGACTCACAGGGCGACGAGCTGCGCTTCGAAGGCCACGACCCAACGAGACCGACAACGTTCGAGAGGCCATTTGGAAAAACGGTAATGACCAACGCGACTTCTAAAAGTTCGGGTGTTCTCGGTCAGTCGGATTTTGCCGATTTTCCTTCTCCGACTGGATCATGTGACTCGAACTACATGGGTGTACTAGTCTAGTAACTAGACTACTAGTAGTAGTTCTAGCGACTCCATGATAGTCCCGTACGCGCCCCGGGAATAACACACTTCCAGGGCCCTTCTGCACCTCGTGAGAGGGTAAACCCATTCTCAGACGCTGCGAGGAAAGCATTCGATATAACCAGGTGATCATCATCTGCATCCACACCCTCTGCGATGCTCTCCGCCGAAATCATCTCTGGCGCAACGAATAGCGAGATTTCTTTGCAATCAATGTCTGGAACGAATGTCGGGGAATCATGCACAGGACTACTAGGTAAATAATACAACTAAAGACAAGATCATAAGCTGCAAAACTGTACCCTGACAAGCTGCAAAACTCACACGGACGACAGAACCTTCTCTTGGAGCCGATGCAGCGTCGAGTGCAATTGCTCCGCGTGACGGATCGCCTGCATTAATGCGGTGGAGTTGGGAAACCTGGGTAGACCAACGAAGAAATATTCACAGATTGGCGTAGATGGAAGACGGAAATTGACGCACTTGTTGACTTGAAGGATCTACGACACCGACGTAAAACGCATCCTCTTTACCTACCCATTCATGTGAGGAGGAAAGGCCATGTCTCTGGATAGCGGCGAGCAATAATTTAGTGGGATTTCCACAGTCTAATGACAGAATCAGATTCCCTTCGGAACTAATGTAATAGCGCGAATGAATCAGACGCAGAGCTATTAGATCAGTCTCGGGAAGAGGAGAAGACTACTAGACACCTTGTAATGTTCAGATTGGCGCTCAGTGCGATCAGGCGAGGTAATGAAAGTTCAACCACCGGTGCAGGTGAACAAGGTGAAGAGCTGAAGGCAATTCCAACAGCCCCGCTGGATAAAATTGACCCGTTGTGGAAGAGTGTAACTGGACGACCAGTAATGAAGGGAGTAGATGTTGCGATGAGGGAGAGCTGCACAACAATGTAGGTGAGTTAAGAAAGAAAACGGTTCGAAACAGATATTGCGATATTGCAGACCTTGTTCACTTGCGGAAATGTACTTTCTAGCACGGTCGAAAACCCTTTCGGTGCCTTGTCAGAGAAATAAATGATGTTGTCTATTGCCGAAGGGCTAATGAAGATGGCATTTGCAAAGGAATGTTGTTTACTCAAGGGAAAGACATACTCAAGATTCCGCAACTCGTCGGGCAACGCTTCCGACTCTAGACCGTTTCTGCGTCTTGATGCCATTGTGTTGGCAGTGCGATCCCAGACGCCTTCCCAGTCAACCTGACCATCAGGCCCAGAATGTTCATCGATGATTTGCAAGTCTTCAACACCGATTGGTGCTCCATCCTCGTCCTTAGTGTTACTCCTTTGTCGGGCAGCATGCCACCTCCCCACTTGTGCCTCTGCACGACCTGAGATCGTGGAATGGAAAGACACCCCGTTTACGAACGCGTACGCGAGAGAACATGAATTGGGTCCACCAGGTGTCCTTAGGCCAAGATATGGGTAAGGTAGAGGCGCAGATATGCAACCGACATGTTCGGGAAAGAGCTGGGTGATAGTGGATGTGATATCAGACAAAACTTCCGGAGGAGTCGCCGACGAAGGAGCAAATGCAAAGAGTAGGATTGCATTTGGCGGCAACAAACTACGTCTTTCTTGGAGTGACTGGAGAAGGATGCCGAGCAATGAGCGCGCACATCGAGAAGTATGCGTGAAGGCGGTGACTTGTGAAGACATGCGTCACGCGACGTCGACTTCAAGTTGAAACCCAGTTTGGCCGTCATGTTTAGTATTTACGATACCATTCTCGAAGACAAATAACGCTCATGTCAATATCAGAGGATCTCGATCGTACGTGTTTTGAAGAAGTTTGAGCTGCGCGACCGGATCGAACTTGCAAAATTTCAAACCAACTCAATGGAATACTCTCCGAGACTCGCAATTAGTGACTCCGCTCCCAATCGCAGCGTCGACTCGTCTGAGAGATGGAGTTCATGCAAATTCATCGCGTGCAGTACACAGGACAAGTCCAAAAATGATCAATGCCAGCATTGCATTTCGTCTTCGTCATACACATCTTCGTTGATTACATGATTATTAGTCGTTATGTTTTTTGGCAACTTCCCCTCAGCCAGCAAAATATGACACCCAGCGGGGGAAGCCTCTTCGCTTTCTTTGTGCCTGATGGCCCGGGGGCTGTCTTGATGACACTCTCTAGCTGGTTCAGCTCGTCCTGAGTGAAGGATCTGCGCGAAAGACGGCCATAAGTTGCCATGTATTGAAGACATCATGATCGAAACATACTCGGCGAGTTTGTTGCCCTCATCCTGAGTAATGACACCTTGTTGAACGGCCGTATTGATGACACTCTCGATATCCTCCCGTTTGCATGTACGACCCTGCCAGCAAGACGGAGCGTGTGGAGGCGACAGTAGAGTCGGCGATGTCCCGTTCCATGCTGAAAGTTCTGAGAGCTTCCCAGAGAGAGCAGCACTGTCACTGTAAAAAGTTCAGCCTATAAGCTTTTGTTCTGTTTTTGCCTATAGACTCACGGGAGGGGAGCAGGAGCGGACATGACTGGGACCGTGGCGACGGCGGCGATTAAGAATGCTACAGAGAGAAAACGCATGTTGTATGATCGTCAAATCAAATTAATGAACGAGGGCGTTATCTTCGAGGTTAACGGGAAGCCGACGATTATCGTGAATAGTATAGAAAGAGGCTGCAACGGAAAGCGTTTATGAACACGTCGAGGCAAAAGATGTAGTGTGCAGACTCACTAGCCAGTACCTGTGAGCCGAATGAGAAAGAAAGACTATTGAAATGGGAGTGAAGAGTGCGCATTTATGCGCTCAGCAAGTAGAGTGGGTGACTTCCCGTAAGGATTTAGAGACGATTTTCTGTAAATTTTGGCCGTAAAAATGACAGCTGTCCCCCAATTTGGAAGGAGCCATATGGGCACGTCGACCAGCTGTCGTCGCACACCCTCT
>JBBPSN010000376.1:7603-20144 GCA_038093615.1 Austroboletus olivaceoglutinosus | reverse complement strand
GGAGAGGGGTGGCTAAGTAAGTGGCGGCTGACTGAGCTGCCATGGTGACTATGAAGACATGACTAAACGGGTATACTTGGTGAGTAAGCTTGTTCCGTAAAAAGATTACTATAGACGCGATGGGAGGTAGTCCGTGCACAGGTCCGACTGGTGAGGCTACAAGGGAACATAGGTAGAGGACGAGACAAGGAAAGAAAGGACAAGAGAAAAAAGGAGAAAAAAAGGAGAAACGTAACATACCCCATCTCTGTCCATCACTCCCCATCTGACTCCAAATACCACACTGAGGATCCAGGAAATGATACTTCACTTCCCCATTCCCATCACCCAAACCCCTCCGAACCCCCCTCCGAACCAAAAGTTGACCCTGACGACCCAGACATGTCAGAATTAAAAGCCAGCCTACCTGATGAGTTCTCCGGTGAACCATCAGATGCCAACTTTTGGATAAGGGCAATGGATGCGTACTTCCAAATGAATGCCTCAAAGTACAACAACTCAAAAAAGGTGTTCACCACCTTGAACAGGATGTCGAAAGGTCGTGGCCACATCTATGCCAAAGCCATCTACAAGAACATTGACTCCGGAACTATCCCCCCCACCGACATCACTTGGGCCCACTTTAAAGAAGACTTCCTAAGCGCATTTTCTCACAAAGACTCTGCCGCTGACGCTAGACTAAAACTCCAAAATGTCTTCATGAAAGGAAAGGGTATCAAGGCATGTGACCACTATAAAACGGACTTCTTCCTCCTCGCCACTAAATCTCACCTCACTGATGAAGGAGGCTTGATCAAATACTACATGAAAGGTCTTGACCCTGACCTCATAGACAAAATCATTGAAGGAGAAAAGGAACCTGAAACTCTCAAAGACTGGATGACGAAAGCCACTGTTTTCGCCTGCCAACAAAAACAAATCCGTGACATATGAAAAGGACATTTCAACTCATGACGCAGCACCAAAGACCCCCACACCATGGATGTGGACGCTATCCAAACCAAGCGACCTGGATCTCTCTCCCCCATGGAAAGGGCTCGCCATATGCGAGAAAACCACTGCTTCATCTGCCACAAAGTAGAATGCTCCACCCGCAACCATTGTATGAATTCGTTACCCCAGTCCCAACCACCATGCCCTCCTCGTAACCCTGCCTGCACCCGAATAATAACCACCCCAGAGCCAGTGAAGATAGACCCCCTCTGGGAGTATGTCTAGCAGTTGCAAACTAAGGACAAGGTCACCGACGCAGAAGTACTCAATGTCCTCAAAGAGTGCTTTGCCGATGAAGGATCAACTGAGAATGTGGCTTGCATCGAAGAAAGAGATAAAAACTTCCAGGGTTTTTGAAATGGAGCAAGGAATCGACATCCTTCACTCCAGTTGTAACTTCTGTACTTGTATCCTCTGAAACCAATTCTATCCTTGTCCCTGTTTCATTGTCAACTACGGAAGGAAAAAACATTGAAACCACCACCGCCCTCATCAATTGCGAAGCAACTGGCTCCTTCATAAACTACGACTTCGCTAAATGAAACAACTACCCCCTCGAACAAATTCCTCGCCCCATCTGCGCATTGAACACGGATGGCTCAGGTAACAAGTCAGATATGATCTGGTATAGGACTATGCTGGCTTTGTGGATGCAAGGCATCAAAGAACACAGGACCTTCCTCGTGCTACCATCTAGCAAGGAAAATGTTATCCTAGGAATGACATGGCTGAGGGAATGGAACCCCCTCATTGACTGGACTTCTGGTGAAGTCATGATCTCAGGCAACTACAAAGTTCCCTGACGAGATAAAAACAACACCCTCGAGCAACAATATCTATTATGATATCTCCACACTGACTCTGACTATTAAATCAACAAGTGGTATACTCGCCATTTTGAGGAAGTGGAACACATCTGCCGCACCACAATTTCCACCGCCATTATCACTGAGCACAAAAAACCCTCCATCACCCTATCACTCGTATATGAAGCCTACCAAGACGCTTCGAGAGTAAAGGGATCCCACCGCTGCTGCCAACTTGACCTTTTGATCATAAAATCGAGTTAATGGATTCCTTCGTACCTTGACGAGCCAAGCTGTATCCTCTCTCTCTCCTCAAACAAGTGGAATGTAGGAAGTTCCTTGATGAGCATCTAGCTCAGGGAACTATCCAACCCTCAAAATCCCCTCAAGCCTCTCCCATATTCTTTGTCTTGAAGAAAGGAGGAGAAGAACTTTGCCCCTGCCAAGACTACTGAGACCTAAATAAGCATACAATCAAAAATACTTACCCTCTTCCTAATATCTCTGAATTAGTTGACTGCTTTGCAGGATCCAAGTTCTTTACTGGCCTTGATATTGAGGGAGGATACCACCACATCCAAATCCGCCCCAAGGATCGCTGGAAAGCCCCCTTTGTCACTCCATTCGGATTGTTCAAACCAACAGTCATGTTCTTCGGCCTCTACAATAGCCCACCGACCTTCCAAGCATTCATGGATGCTGAATTCACTGATTACATTGGTGAAGGATGGCTCTCCATCTATATGGACGATATAGGAATACACTCTAAAGATCTCCCCACTCACCAGGAATGAACTAAGAAAGTTCTCCAACGATGTTGTGATTTTAAGCTCAAATGTAAGCTGAAGAAATGCTCGTTCAACTCCGATACCATGAACTACCTCAGCCTCGTCATCCACCCCGGTCACCTAGGCATGGACACCATTAAACTCCAAGCCATTGAAGAATGGGAAGCTCCTACCTCTCTCAAGGCCGTCCATTCCTTTCTAGGATTCTGCAACTTCTACAGGAAATTTATTTCCAACTTCTCTCACATTGTTCAACCCCTTGTAGAACTAATGAGAAAAGTGCAGACTTGGGATTGGACCCTACCTTGACAAGAGGCTTTCGAGACACTAAAAAGACTCTTCTCCACCCAATCTGTTCTTCGATTTCCCGACCCCGATCTTCAATACCACCTGATAACTGATGCTTTCCTCACAGCCACTGGAGGGGTTCTCATGCAAAAAGATGGCAACGGAGACCTACATCCATGTGCCTACAAATCGGCCACCTTGGGAGACGCCAAGCGCAACTACGACATCTATGATAAGGAGTTCCTCGCCATCATCCAAGCACTAGAAGATTGGCACCACTACTTCTTGGGGGTCCGACATATGGTCATTGTGCTTACTGACCACAAGAACCTCATGTACTTCTGCCAACCCCACCGCCTCTCCCACTGTCATGCTTGATGGCAAATGTTCCTACAAGACTTTGACTTACTCTTGATGTACACACCTGGTACACAGATGGGCCCCACCGACGCCCTATTATGAAAGGATTCTGTTAATATGTCTGAGGACAACATTGAAGTTACCCTTCTTCCCAAAACCATGTTCATTCGATCCCTCAATCTTGCAATCGCCGATAAGATTCGGGATTCTACCCCTGCTGATCCACTTGTACTTACCACCCTCAAAGCGATATATGATGGCACTGCCCCGCTTCCTCAATCGGTTCCATCTGATTGGTCTTACTCTGAGAACCACCTATACTTCTGTGGTCATCTCTACATCCCCGAACCCGCACGCCCTGACCTCATCCGCAAAATCCATAATTTCTTAGCAGGAGGCCACACTGGCCAATTTCGCACCCTCTCTCTCCTTGAATGCAACTACTGGTGGCCCAGCATGTCCACCTTCGTCTGCCAATATATTACTGGCTGCGCCACTTGCCAGAGCAATAAGACCAACACCCATCCAACAACACCCCCGCTGTCCCCTATTTCATCCTCCTGCACTCGCCCCTTCCAACAAATCTCTGTGGATCTTATCTCTGGCCTTCCCCTTACCCAGGGTTTTGATTCTGTTATGGTCGTGGTCAACCATGGCCTTACAAAGGGGGTAATTCTCTGTCCTTGTGACAAAATAAATAATGCTCAAGGAATTGCATGCCTCTTTTTCCAAAATGTGTTCAAACGCTTCAGACTTCACAACAAATATATCTCTGATTGTGGCCCACAGTTTGCCTCAGCATTCTCTAGAGAACTAGCCCGCCTCCTACAATATAACCTAGCACTGTCAAGCACCTACCATCCCAAGATTGATGGAGAAACTGAACAAGTAAACCAGGAATTGGAAACCTGGCTCCGGATCTTTTGCGATAAAGACTCCGCTAAATGGCCCAATCTCCTCCCTATGGCCGAATTCCACCACAATTCCACCATGCACTCTGTTACGAAATGCTCCCCCTTTTCCCTAATGATGGGATACAAACCACGCACCTACCTGAAGATAGGAAAAACCTTCATGCCCACACTACAGTCACACCTTGCCTCCCTTTCCGATGCCAGGGACGAAGCCCAAGCAGCCCACAATCACACCTGCCTCCTAATGACTGCTAGGAATCACAAGAAGTTCACCCCATTCAAGCTAGGAACCAATATCTGGTTAGAAGCTACCAATCTCTGCCTCAACTTCCCTTCCCGGAAACTAGCCCTGAAGCGAGTCAGACCTTTCGAGATCTCCAAAGTACTATCCCCGATTGCTTATCAGCTGAAACTACCCCCGACCTGGAAAATCCACAATGTCTTCCATGCTTCCCTTCTCACACCTTATCGGGAAACCACCAAACATGGCCCCAATTACAATAAGCCACCACCGGAACTTATAGGCAGTGAAGAAGAATAGGAAATAGAGCATATCATTCTATATCAAGGAATTCCCGGAAGAAGACAATACAGGGTCTGATGGAAAGGTTATGGAACCGGCAAAGACACATGGGAACCCGAGTCCAACTTAGGCAATGCCAAGAACCTCCTCACCACTTATAAAAAAGCCAAAGGCCTCTGATGTTCCCCCATGTCCCAGTTTTACTTCTGTTTCATCCCCAAAGAAATCTACACCAAGTGCCTCTTTCATTTCCACAACGAACTTCCCCCAAACCACGCTTCCATCCACTCTTACTTCTGTCACGTCCCCTACTGCATTTGGCATACTGATTGGTAACTCTATGACCAACACCGCTCGGATTCACTGCCCCTCTGGCCCGTTCACCCCTCACATCATCTCCATCCCAAATGCCCCAGAAATCCCTGTCTATAGCACTGGATTCCCCCATACACTCTCTACACTCTCTCTGCTACCCTCCCTACCTGAACCTGTCAGGTTCCATGCATTGGGACCACCGATATGTGTGCACAGGCTTCCACCTGCCCATAGACATACCCTCTACGTCACTGTCCTCAAATGCCCTACCCTCTTTGACAGACTTACGAAGGAGCCCAGATACATGGATGGAAATTTCTTTGCTCCTTTCCTCGCCCTCTACCAGCATCTTGGTCTCGCAATCTCCCTCAATCGAGAGTGTGTGACCGCCCACCCCTTTCCCAACAGCTCAATCAATCTCACCATCAAACATTCCTTGGTGAAGACGTGGACCCACCTACTCTTCCAACTCCATGACGTTAGTTTTGCCAGAATTATCAACTCCCTCCCCAGACAAGATATTGAGCCATTCCTCGTCCCCATCCTCCAGTTCCTCTCTCCCGACCACAATGAAAAATATTGGTATCCTATCCCTTACCCGACCTCTGAGTTCTCAGCAGTCAATATGCCGGTTTTCGACCACGTCTCTGATGACAAGCAGATTTTCAACCCCCCCATCTTCGGACCTTGAGGACCTCTACTGGGAGGAATCATCACCACCACTAACCAATTGGCAGCGGGTACCGCTGAGACCTCTACCAACTGGACCACCACCCCTCATTCTCCCAAGACCCCCACCGACACTGCCGCCTCAACCTCTATCCATCTCTCAGGCCCTGCACAACCTGGTTTGTTGCCTCAGTCCATTGGGAAAAAGAAAGTCACCCAATGGAACAAGATCTTGGCCTCATATGGGCTCGCTCACCCCAGTCACTCTCCTACGCCAGTCCCTGATCCCATGCCCCTTCCAATCCCCCCTCCTACCACCGACACTCCCATCATCGTTACCCCAATCCGTCACCTCTGCCTACATACCCAGTGTTACCATTGTGGCTCCATCTCCCACATATGGATTTACTGCCCTGAATACAGATGTCCATTCTGTAGATGACTCGCCCCCAGACATATCCAATGTGCCTGCCCTGACAACCATTGTGCCCACTGCGATGCCATTGGTCATCTCGCTGTCGACTGTGTGCCTGTTGATGTCTGGAACGACGATGCCATCGTCCTCAACGAGGGCAACCCTGAGGGATTCTAGATGGATATTTGTGGATACGGTATATTCACCTTTTGAGGGAGGTAATGTTATGGTAGAAGACCCTGCAGCTACTTTTTCTCCTTTTTACTACCCTTTTCCTCCATATTCTCTGACTGATTACCCCTTACCTGAGAACCCATTTTCCGTTGACGACGACTCCCCATTTCCCAACACCTTCCCTGTCTGGCCTCCTTTCTCATAGAATTATGATCAGTTTCTTGTTTAGTTACCTATCTCTTGGACGCTTATCTCCTCTGCCTTCTATTCTAGGCAAGTACTTCTTATCAGTATCTCGTAGGGCTTTCCTTACTCAATACTTACCATTTCTCGACCTTCTGGTCTGTGCTCATTTTGCTACCTATAAAAAGCACCCTGTATAGTAGATTATTCCCTAGTTAAATCTATGCAATCCAACATAGTGTTTAGCCCCAGACCTCGCTGCCTTAGTTGCTCAGGATCTCCATAACTCCCTTCTGCTTCTAAGGACTTCGTGCTACCTTTGAGTGCACGCTCACTGTTCAAGTCCGCTTCACCACCGAGTGTCGCACTCAAAGACCATTCAGGACCTTCCCTTGCCTAGGTACCAGTCCTAGCCAGGAGACCAACATTCTGACACAGGTACCAGCCCCATTCGAGGTCCAGAGTTGAGTACTATTGTTAGTGTAACAGGTACGAAGGAGGATGGCGCGACGGAGGGTGTCGGGAATGTAAACGTGGCCCTGGAAAGTTAGGACACCAGCAGTGTAAGCCCAATCGGAGAGGTGGGAACGGAATTGGGGGGATAGTGTCCCATCAAGGGAGTGAAGGGTGGTGAGGACAAGGGGGTCCAAGGAACTGGAGGCGGAGAGGCAGTCGCAGAGGGCGATATTGATAAGGTTAACAAAGAGATTAGGGGGAAGCAAGGTAACATCGACATTGTCGCTGGCATTGGAGGGGATGTGATCAGGATGGCAGGAGAGTGCATCAGGCCCAGAGAGAAGATGGCCGGGAACGTGGATAAAGTGAAGGTTGTATTTGGTGAGTGTGAGGAGGGCGCGGGCTTGGCGGCAGTTGAGTTTTTGGGGGGAATGGAAGTGGGTCAAACTCTGGTGGTCAGTGAAGACGGTGACTGGGAAAGGGGAACCGCAAAGGTGATGCCACCAGGCAGCTAAAGCATTAAGTATCATGGTAAGTTCATGATCATAAATGTGGTAATTCTGCTCAGCTGGAGAGAGAAAGTGGGAGAGGTAGGTGCAGGGCAGCCAATCGCCATTGGCATTGGTTTGAAGGAGGATACCACCAATGGCATATAGGGAAGCGTTGGTAGTGATTGCAAAGGGGGATGATGGGTGAGGGAGTTGGAGAATAGACTTCACCTGGAAGTGTTGTTTCGGGGTGTTAAAGGCCAATTGGCAAGCTGAGGTCCACTCCCAAGAGGTGGACTTCTTGGTGAGGTCTAGTAGCAGACAGGCAACTTCAGAGTAGCAGTCAATGAACTTTTGGTAGAAGTTGGCAAAGCCGAGGAAGGAACGGACATTATGAAGCTTGAGGGGTATTGGCCAGGGGGTGATTCCATCAAGCTTGACAGGATCCATGGTGATATGCCCAGGTTGAAGGACTAGCCTAAGGTATTCGATGGTGGTGACATTGAAAGTGCACTTAGATAGCTTTAGAGGGATGTCCAGTTCCTGACAACAGGTGAGGAAGGCATGGATATGAGCAGTATGAGTAGTCTGATTGGGGGATCCAATGAGAATATTGTCCATGTAGATGGACAAGCTGACCAGATTAGCAAAGAATCCATTCATGGCACATTGGAAGGTGGGGGGGGAGTTGACAAGGCCAAAGAGCATTACCATAAGGGCAAATAGCCTGTGAGGGGTAACGAAGGCTGCCAGACTTTGTAAGTCCAAAATGGATGATGGGGAGGTAGGGTTGGCTAGAGCAGCCATCGGGATACAAGTGAACCCAGCACTGATGTCAAATTTGAAGAAGATCTGGTTAGAAGTGTGAGAATCAATGATATCGTCGATGTGGGGTAGCAGATAGGTGTCTTTGACCATATGTGCATTCACATATCGGTAGTCGATGCAGAGCCAGAGCTCTCCCTTCTCTTTCTTATTAACGAAGAAGCAGGGGAATCCTTGAGGTGAGGCTGAAGAGATGATTTTTCTGGTGTGGAGGTTTTCATCAATAAAAGTATCAAGGGCTATTCATTCATCAGGGAAAATGGAGTATAGTTTCCCGACTTTCGGGGAGAAGGAATCATCAACAGTAATGTGGTGCTGGACGGTTCCAGCAGGGGGAAAACGATCTGAGGATTCCTTGGTAAATAGATCGCGGTATTGTTTATATTCAGCCAGCAATGTGACAGGGGGTTTGGGAGGCACTTGTTGAGCAAGGATGGTGGATGTGGTGATGAGTCAGACATTATGTGCTGCATGATGGAAGCAAAGGGCACAATCGGTGAAATTCTCAGGGGATTCGGTTCCAAGAAACTAGTGGAGGTGGCTATGCATGGGGATGGGAGGGGGGGTCGGGGGGAAGGATATGGTTCCACAATGCCAATCAATAATGGGGTTGGCATCTGTGAGCCAGGGTTGTCCAAGAATAATTCATTGCTTTCTGCAGTTGATGGTGAAGAAAGGGACATGGTAGGTCTGGGATCCTATGAGGGTAGTGAGGGTGGTGACATGGCGAGCTCTGTTGGGTAATGTGTTACGACCAGTGGTGGTCGGTTTGACTTTCAGTAGACGGGGTATCGTTCGTGCTAAAGCCCAACGATGTATACAGGGGGGTTCGGTGCAAGGTAACTCTGCCAAGTAAACCTGCGGTGACGACGTCCAACAAATGGTATGAACCAGTACTGTGACAATAGAGAGGACAGGCCGCGTGTAAGCTGGCTGGGTAGGGTAACGAGATTGCTTGGCAGGCAGATCTGTCTTGATGAGGGGGTGTTCGGGAGAGTGGATTGAAAGTTGTTACTAGATTTGAAAGTAAGACTAAGATACGGTACATCGGCATAGTTTCGTGAGTTTAAATACTATGAGGGATGGTCTGTGCGAGAAGGGAGGGGGTGAGTAAGTGGTGGCTGATAAACCTGCCATGCTGACTATTGGGGTGTTACTAAGTAGCTATGTTAGTAACATAAAAGAGGTCATGTTGGACAACAATAATCAGTAGTAGTCTGTTCACAGAGTCCAACAGGCGAGGCTATAAGGATTTATGGGGGACGGGACAAAGGCCGAGAGGAGACAAAGACAAGAATGTAAGTAAAGAAAAAGGTGAAAATATAACATTACCCCGTGGCAACCCCGAAACTCCGGTAGAGGGCTATCCTTCATACCCGTTGGGAGAGAAGTAGACAGAGTCGGTGGTGTTATCCATGCCATCGGGATCACCGGGTGCATAGGAAGTGGAAGGGACAGGGTCTTCGGGGTTGTCAAGGAGGTCTAGGAGGGCTTGAGGAAGGGGGTTGGCGAGGGGGGGTCGCTGGCAAGGGCCTCGTGTACGAGCGGAGGTGTAACACCCTTTTTTGTTGCGTAGGGCAGGAGTTTTCGGAGGGGGGTGGAGAGAGGTGACAGTCGGGGGGAGGTTGTGGACGAGGGGAGGGGGGGTCGTGGAGTCGGGGGACGTGAGAGGGATGCGTCGGGGACAAACCTGAGGGGGGTGGCCGGGGGCGAGCCTGTTGCACCAGGGACACTGATACACCCGGCAGTTGTGGCAGCTGTGACTGGGGAGGTTGCATGCGAGGCAGTAATGGTGGGGGTGGGGGAGGGCATTATTCAGAGTCGAGAGGGTGCGTGGGGCATCCCAATCAACTTTTTCAAAACCATCGAGGTCGAGGTCGCTCAGGGAAGGGATGGCGACGGGAGACCGGGTTGACCGCCCGTAAGAGGGGGTGACGTAGTACCCGGTTTTGAAGTAATTTTGGCGTGTAAGCACGGCTTGGATCAAACGGAGGGTGTAGGTCATGCCTAGTTCGTGCATGGCCGCCAGGAGGGCCAGCTGCGTCTGGCAGGTGGTGTGATTGATGGCGGCCATGGTGAGAGCAGGGACGAGGTCCCTGGAGGGGGCCTGAGTAATGATGTCAGAGTGGGAAGTGGCTAGGAAGGCAATATAGAGATGCCAGAGGGCGGACCCTTTCATGATGTTGGCCTCGATGGCTTTGACCATCCTAGGGTTGCAGAGTGCGGTGACGACGAAAGAGAGGTCGTCGGTCGTCATGGTATGCGGATCGATGATGCGGGTAAAAGGGGAATGGTCATCCCAGTCATGGTTGGTCATCATATGAGACAAGTCGGTGGCGGCGAAGGTGAGGAAGTCGTGCCGTCGGTGTTTGACCACAGAAGTCTCTAAGAGGGCAAGGGCTCCAGGGGGGGGTTGGTCGTTGTTGGGGTTGTAGTCGGTGTTGGGCTCGGTCAGAGGGCTGCTGGAGGCCAAGCGAGCTATGTGGCATGGTAGCGAGGGGGGGCAGGAGTGTCGTGGGGGCGAGGGGCGGATGAGGTCGTTTTCCTGTGTCTGATGGTTCCACTGGTAGGTGGGTGAGGGGGTGCGTTGCTGAGGGAGTTCGGGGGGAGCACAAACGTGTTTTCCAGGTGAGTGCATCGCTGACAATAGGTGGCATAGGGGTGATCGTAATAGGTGTGGGTGGTGTAAGGGATAAAGGTAAGGGAGTCGGAGAAGGTTATGTAGGAGATCGAGGGGCAGTAATAGGGGTGGGGGTTTTCAAGAGTGGGTGGGGGGGCGGAATGGTGATGAGTGCAAGGGGGTTTATTTCCTCTGAAACGCCTTGGGGCGGAGACGTTTATATATGTCCAGGATGTCTTGGGCGTTACCTAGATTGGACTCTGGTTCCCAGGAGTCTTCTTCTGGTGTGTACCCTTTCCACCGAACGAGGAATTGGCGGTGACCATGAGTTCCCCGGTGGCGTAGAAGTTGATGGACTTCGTATTCATTGGCTCCGGCTATCAAGTTGGGCGGTGGTTGTGGGAAGTTTTTCCCGTAGATCTCATTCTCATAATATGGCAATAGAAGGGAAGCATGGAAAATGGGGTGAATTTTCCACATTTGTGGGAGTCGAAGTTCATAAGTGGCTTTATTGAGGATTTTGATTACTTCGAATGGCCCTTCTTGCTTGGGGGCCAGCTTGGCGGTGGGAACATACCATTGGAGATTGCGTGCGTCAAGCCATACCTTGTCTTTTAATTTAAAGGAGGTGTAAGGTCTGTGTGATTGGGCGGCCATCATTCTCCATGCGATGTCGTGAGTGGCAAGGGCTTCGTTTCTTGCTGCCGTGAGGTGTCGTAAGCGGTCTTCCACAGCGGGAAGGTTGGAAGTTGGGAGGATGGATGGGAGTGCAAGGGGTTCGTATTCCATTTGGAGGGAGAAGGGGGATTTGCCAGTGATGGAGTGGGGGCGGTGGTTGTGTACAAATTCGGCATGGGGGATGTGATCCAGCCAAGTGAGGGGGTTGTTTCCACAGAGGGCATGCAGGTTGACTTCGAGTTCTTGAATGACTCGTTTGGATTGTCCGTCTGATTGGGGGTGGAAGGTGGTGGAGAGGGAGACGTCGTAATGAAGGAGTCTTCTGAGCTCTTTGGCAAAGGCGGAGGCAAACTGTGGCCCTTGATCTGAGATAAGCTTTTCGTGGAGTCCGAAACGTTGGTAGATGTTGTGAAAAAATAGGGTGGCGATGCCCTTGGCAGTGACAGTGGATTTGGTGGGGCAAAGAACTACCCCCTTTGTTAGGCCATGGTCGACCACAACCAGGATGCTGTCAGATGCAGAGAGTCCAGCAGGAGGGAGACCAGTGATTAGGTCGCAAGATAGTTGGGTGAAGGGGCAAAGAGAGGAGGTTGAGGGAATGGGTAGGGAAGGGGGGTGGGAGGGGTGGGTGATGACCTTGTTTTGTTGGCATGACATGCAACCCTCAACGTATCGGGGGATGAAAGATGCTAAGCCAGGCCACCAGAAGGAGGAGATGAGCTGGCATGTTTTTAAAGCGCCGGGGTGGGTGGCCGAGGGGTGGTCGTGTGATCGTTGAAGGATCGCGCGGCGGAGGTCGGGGGGAACGTAGATGCGGCCTTGGAAGGCTAAAATGCCGTTCAAGTAAGACCAGTCGGAGAGGCGGGAGCGGAATTGCGGGGGGATGGTGCCATCCATGGCTTGGAGGGTGGTGAGGACAAGGGGGTTGGAGGTGGTGGAGTGGGTGAGGCAGTCGCAGAGGGCCACATCGATGAGGGCGACAAACAGGTCGCGAGGGAGGAGGGTCACATTCTCATTATTGAGGTCGTGAGAGGGGAGGTGATCCG